>LUCM01004352.1:0-20506 GCA_008360955.1 Fasciolopsis buskii | reverse complement strand
CAAGGCGCATCTTAAGTGGTCCCTTTTGGTCTCGGTTTCCTGCGGTTCTGAAAAACAGGTGAACGGTTTGTTGACTTAGTGCTTAGACCGATACTAATTGTTCTCGCTAGTACGAGCTTTAGACATTCCAATCGCCGGTACGCTACCTGGCGTCCGCCCTGTTCTAGTCAGATGGTGGAACGTAAAGTTGAATCGCACATCGCTAATAATAGCTCCCAGATGGCGGGGCTGTCTACCAGATTGCCGGTTGTACTGGAACACTCCCCTCGACTCCGACCACGCGTTAGTATGCACTGGCTGAAACGCTAGAATTGCCCCAACGTCAAAACATCAATGAGCAACTGGCCACTTATCAAGAGCGCCTTTGTATCTGCGATTGGTGAATTTGGGCTCGCACCCATCGCGTTTGGATGCAGTGAGTTTCTGCTGAGGCCGTGTGCCTACTTGACACACACCGGTCCATCTCAGCTAGAAGCGAGTATAATATATATTTTATATTAGACATATATAATATATACATATATACACACCATTTTGATGAACTGGCCGGCCGAAAAACAAGTTTCTCGATCCCTAACCACTAAAGGATCGGCTAAATCTTGGACATATCGAACATCTGACTTGTGGGTGGGTCTGAAGCCCTAATTCACTTGAAACAAGCCACCGGTTGCGGTAAACTATTTCTTCGTATTTATCCCGATTTTGCTTTTACTAAGTAATTTACTTTTTCTAATGCCGTTACGACTCAACATGCTCACCGCACATCCACAAAACTGACTTAAGCTGCTCATAATCGTATTATTTGGCGAATGAAGCCTAGTGTTTTAGACCTTTATTCTAGCGGCCTCGACTGTCGAACGTGGCTTCTCAGCTTATGTAACCGTACAAGACAACAAGGTATACAGACCGGATACTACCGGAACAATGACACAAGAAATAGGGAATACACTGGAAGGAGGTATTTTAAACGAACTGGTGTCGGTTCAGTGGTCAGTTTTCAGGGATAAAAATAAAAGAACGTCGAAATAGCTCTTTATTAATCATAAACAGCAGTGACTTTTGGGTGGCACTACAAGCATCCCAAAACTGATATCGGTTCGGAAAGTCAGAGAAAGTGTACAATTGATAGGACTTACTGCTTAGAAACTGGAGACCGCTTTCTAAAATGCGCGTCTGTAACCTGAACAGCCCGCGCACCACCCACTAACTTCTGGCACTCGACAACTTTTCCCTCTTTCTAGTTGGCCCTTGGTACTTCCCCGCGGCACACGCCAATTGGTTCCAAAATTGGTGTCCCGAGCTTGAATGCAACGCAAACAGCAAAGGTTTTCGTAGCCTGCTTTTTCCATTTAGCAATCAAATTTTCATCTGCGATTTTTTCTTTCAAGCAATAATCATATAGTTCCTAGAGTTCATTGGATCAAAATACATGATAGACAATATGTAAGCTTACGCGATGAATGGTCCTTTTCTCGTCTTATAAAATATAGATCATAGATAAATCGAGAACGCTTGTGATGAATGCGAAAAATTGGCCATTCTGACTCTACTTTCCTCTTTCCCTCATGAGGTTCGGTTTCAGCCTCGCCCGCATTTTCCTGTTTAATTCTTCAATGGTGGGTTCAATGAGTTCCCAACCTTCTGGTGGCGGCTTTTTCCCTCGGCGTACAGGGGCCATACGATCTGAAAGAAACGATTCGTCAATGAATTTAGAACACCGAAAATCCACCCATATACATACATATACCACGCACCAAAAAGTTTTTGATTTGGAGAAATTGACAAATATAAGTAAGCATAATGATTGCTCGTTTGCGAAAGCGCTGACGTTTTGTGAATGATAAATCACGTGGATATGTTGAAAAGAGCCAATAGTTGAAGACTATCGAACTTCGAGCTACTGATAAAGAAAATCATCAAAAGGTCTCGGTTTCAGTTTTGACAGTCAGTAGCCTTGAACTGACGAGAACCGCAGACGAGCGTGAAAATTAAATAACTGTGAAGTGTATTCAAGTTAGCAAGTAAAGACTAGACAAAGTAAATCACTTATTCGAAGAGAGCCGACCTACTCTAGCATTCGTGTCCCCTGCGTAAGAGGTTGTGCAGCTTTTGACAGAAAGTGCCCCCGATTGGATCTGGGCTGTAATTTGTTGGCACTTACGCTGAGACAACAATAAACTTGCGTCCGTCAGAGCGATGGCTATTTCGTCTGCACGAACGTCTGCGTCCCACTGTGCACAGCCGGCCGTCGACTCGGACCCTTTCAATTGGTGCGGTCCTAGCCCTTTCACTGAGAGGAACGCCATCGCCGCAACATCAGAAACCGCAACCCCAGGGTTCCCAAAGAGAAGCAGATGGAAATTCACGGAAGTACTAGATGAGGATGTCAGTCGGATAACAGAGCTGGTAGTCCTGAATGCGAGTCTCCTGAATATAACACAATTTGATGGGTAGTCTCCAGTGCACGAGCTAAACACCCCTATTAACCTGCATGTATCCGTGGTCGCACGTTGAATGTGGCTACTCTGAAGGGGCATCGCGGACGAAGAATTTCGACAGCCGCTGGAAGCGGGTTCGGTGAGACTTGGAGGCTTTGTGAGGGAAAACGCGAGAGAACAGGAACAAGATTTATTCCAGTAACACTACCACTAGAATGGTCGACTGCAGCTCCCGAAGAGTGTAGGGAAATAGGGTTGGGAATTAATAGATGAACGAAAACCTGTTTATGGTGGAAAGTCGCTTTTTTCAATATTTGGAGAGTGTGAAACGTTCGCACAAAAATCAGTCCTACTTGTAGTTGAATGCGTTTTGAGCCACTGTTCTGCTTGATCGCCCAGCCCATAGCGGACGTTTTATTCGAGGATGCACCTCTAGCCTGTGCTCAACCAATCGCTTTCTGCAAAGGAGCAGAAGTATTCCTGAAGATCCGGTGAGTTTACTGTGCAAATTGCTATCCACTGCGCAGGTGATCTCTAGTTTTAAATGCTGAACAACTCTCCATAGGTTGAACAGTGATTAGTTGTTTTGTAAAGGTTCACCTCAGTCCGCTTTGTGCATGCGTACATGAACATAAAATTGCTGAAGAATTTCTACCCACAATATTGTTCTTACTGACGCCAACTGCAATTAATCTCATCTATATGCATTTACGATATGCGTTTCTAATTTCAGCCTTCCTATAAAATAGTTGACCCAATATGCACGTTCTTGTTCTCCATACTTGTTCTAATTACGACAATCAACATTCTGAGGGATACCCTGAATGTCTTGATGGAAGCAACCCCAAGAGGTCTGGAGTTTAATGAGGTAAAAAATTCACTGAATGACATTCCCGGGGTGGTCGAGTTGCACAATTTGCGTATGTGGAGTTTGACTATGAACAAGACTGCTGTTTCCGTCCATCTGGCCATAGGTAAGTCGTAACCGAAGTCTAGCCTAACTTGCAGCATTTCTCTCACAGGGATAACAAGGACAGTGCATGGCTGATTAACATTTCCGATCTAATTTGTAATCAGAACATGTCTTTGGTTACTCAGATATATTATCTATCTAAATCAGTAGTTCTTGATGAATAGTTAAGAACTGATTTGGCATTCACATACTGCTCAGTATCTGGTTTCCGTAAGAACATGTTGCATGAATAGACTTTCTGTAGGAAGCAGCCGTTCGGTTTGAATAAATACATGAGTGATAAGAACGATCCTGCGATTTGGGTATCGAATCTATCAGAGGACATTTTGGTAGTCACGCACAACCCTAGCGGTGTTCATATGAACCAATATTTCATCCAGACCTTTGTACCTGTCAAATACTACCCTGTATGTTCGTGCGGTTTAAGAACGAGTTGACGTCACCTGTATGCGTATGTCGGCAATTTATTTTCAGTATACGTTTTCTCAGTTAATTTGCCTGGGGGATGTCGCTGTGTTTTGTTGATTCGATTTCGTGTTGCGGTAACTCATGACAGTGCGAGAAATTCCCCAGCCAACGAATATACGGACACACAAGAAACCGATGGGTCAAAACCATCTACTAACCGATTTTCTTCTGCGTACCTGTCAAAAATGTCCTCGTTCTTTAGTGCGAGAATTATCGGTGCTGGTAAAATATATACATTTATCCAAAGTTTCAGTTGTAAAATCAATCACAACCTGGGGAAAATTTTCATGATTAATAGTTGACCCAATATGATGTTTGTACTTGAAATCAGTGTACGAAATTCGGCCAGTCTCAATAACGAACGGACACAAACTAGAAATAGGCATTGAACCGACTTCGACACAAGCTATAAAGTCGAGGACAAGGAGAAGACCATAGCAGCTCGATTACATATTCGAGTTTTATTCACAACTCATTTATGTACAAAATAGGAGATATCCTGACTGCTGGAATACATTTCCGTGTAAGGGCCTTTAAGGCATGTTGGAACTTCATGAGCGCCTGTTGCGGAGGTTCTTCTTGTCTGGTTGTTTATACAGTTTGATTTGAACCTATTCCGAACTGGATCAAATCACTTACAAGTAGGTTCGCCACATACCGATTTCAAAGTTAGACATGGTAGTAGAACATGTTTTTTGACTACTATTCTAATGGCATTTAAGTTATTATTGTGTAAAACGGAGTTAAAAGTGGAAGCTCATAGTATCTCAGAAACGAATGATTTTCCTAGAATATCACAAAGAATTTGACTTAGCTCTATCACCTAGCTTGCGGAGGGTTGCGGGCGAAAACTAAGAAACCTGACTGTTATATGCCTCATAGACAACACTACGCTACTGACAAAATGACTTCAGAGTAGGTCTTCTGTGGTAGTTTTTGTCCGCACGATATATCTATCATTTAGTTATCCTCTTGACACCCCTCACTGGTTGTCAGCTAGACTTCTTTATTCTGACCACTAAACCGTTTTGAGTAGGTTGAGTTAAATTCCACAAGGTGCCGAACGAAGTAGTTAATTATTTTAGACAAGTGTTTTAAGATCTGGGTGTCGTGGTTGCTAACTCTGGTGGCTTCAGCCGGTGGTCTTGGCTGAAGTTCACCCCCACCCCATTTAATCGAGTGCTAACGGCCAAATGGCCTCTGGCCGACTGACAATGCTGTTTCGCCTTACTTGTCAATCAAACGGTTTACATTGGTTCACGCCGGATGTGGTTCTTTAGTCGATTGCCTTCTGTCACTCGGACTAATTGTCTAATCTTGGGCCTTCATTTCGAACGCCCCGTTTACCTCTGAGCGTGTCACGAAATCAGTGTCCCAGATTTAGGCTGAAGTGTTGGCTTCCCGACCTGCGTCGTGGGCTCCAGTACCACAGGCCTTCAGCTCGTGCCTTATTTCACATGAGCCCAAACGGGCTTGTCGGGCAGTCTTGTTTCCTCAGGCAGGATGCGTTCTCACTGTTGTATGACTCATTGGACCGAAACAGGGCGGCCTTGTACTTTTGGGCAACAGCCCGTAGACTCGTCCTACAGTGGGTAAGTACCTCAGTCAGTGGGGATCTTGCCACACCCGAACGTAATCGCTGCAGGTAGCCAAGACAAGTAGCACATACCTATGCCCTACGGGACAGAAGTACCACGCATCCACAACACATACTGCAAGAATGGGCACGGCGATCATGGGAATTTCCGAGATTTATGGAGTATCATTTTGAGAGAAATCCCTGTGTGCGAGATGAGTTTATATATGTTCGGTATTGGTCACGAAAAAACTGTCTCCTGATAAGTGGAAAAAACAGCAATGCGAAATGCGAATTTTCCTGGGCTAAAATAACTGGCCTCAGTTGTGACATTATGGCATTTCCCACACGGCTTCTTGATTACGCCCGACGTATTCAGAATGATCTCAGAACCATTTAGAAATGTTATTCAATTGGTTGGTTAGGATCTCGTTTGCATAGGTCTGCAACGTGATTCGTAATGAGGGCATACTTGGGCGTGGGTAGTGTACATTGCACTGATTAGCAGTACATTGTCCTGGTGAGAGACGAAAAAAACCCCACTTGTTTCACGTCAAGTGCTTGAGGCCTAAAACTGAGATTACACTGGCATCCTTCAAGTTATCAGATGAACGCCCAACGTAACTGAATAACTGTGTTATCAAACATCGAGTCCAAAAGCAAAGGACAAGTAATTGTTGGTGAACAATGACCGTTGCAACGAACCCAACCTAGCATTATCCGTTGGATTACCTAACCAAGACATCTACCATGTGAATAGAACCTTTCCGACAACCTCCCAATCGGTGGTGCCAAGTATCGTTCCTGGGTTCTTTGATCAACAATTTCGCCATGACAAAGCAATTTTAGCTGTCACATACCTGAAGATTTAAATGAAAGGGCATTGGCTCCATTCACAAAAAATTTGGACCGGATACTTACACTGTATAAATCAGTCCGGTGTTGTGAACGCGTTAACCAACTGAAACTAAGCCCATTCTAACAAGCTATGATATCTAGGGTAGGTCTGCGCTTCGTCTAGGATGTGCGCGGAAGAAATGCCGGAAACGTTAAAGCCATTTATCTGCAATGCCATGTTGTACAACAACTTGGGAAGCGGGGTTCTAATTCTCATATTCGCCCAACAGAAATCCGTTTCAGATATTTCATGTCCTCTAAATACATTGACATAATCTATTAACGGCCTATCATTAACGTGTTTTTGCAGACTCCGAGGCCGATTCACAAGAAGTACTTCGGCAAGCAAGTGCAATGCTCAGGAAGCGATACTTGGTACACGAGGTGACAATTCAACTAGAACCATATAGCTCTGAGATGGCCGAATGTCAGCGCTGTCAAGAACCCATACGTTGAAAAATTTTCCTGCATGCCAGGTCTTTGCCTGAGGCGCTTCTTCTGCTTGGCGGTACATTTAGCCAATATCAACCGAATCGATTTTCCAACTGTTTCAGGCTTCATTCAGATGGGACCAATATAGAAACTGTAACCATAATGGCACTCTGTCCTGTTTCGATTTTACAACTGTAAACGCAACATTACGAACTTATTCTGTTGAAAATGAAAACGGTTTAACTTTGGTGTATTGCTGACCGTGTAATTCATTTCACTACTTGCTTCAAAATTGACCAGTCTCGTTCTGGTTTAAAAAGCTTGATTGAAATGGCCCAAGCGTAACCATTGCTCACGTGTGAAATTCTCGTCTGCATTCCATGGTTCTGAGCTTGCATACCAATCAAAAAAGGATACACAATCCACATAACAAGAAGATCACTATTATGAAGACACAGAAGTTCCACTTGATTGACAGACGCCTAGAAGAAATGCGGATAATTGAGTTTGTTGTGACTATTAAAATCAACAGACACACAAGCATTGCAAGCTAAGTCCTATGCTACTGCCGAGAACAACAAATATGCATACCAAGTGGCAGTGATTTCAAAATCTTTGTGGTCACCAATCATGGTGATTTCAATACCAAGCTCGACGACCGCGAAACGTTGAATTACTTTAGATGTAAGAAACAATCCAAATGAACTAATTTTGAAATTCGTCAGCGAAAGTCCGGTAGTCTTTGGATATATTAATTTGAGATCAATAATGCGATTGACTAGAGGATTCAGGATCACGAAATCACTATCCGATATGCCAAAATAATTGGAAATTGTGCACATTTTTCGAGCGCATCCTTTGCCCCATTAGACTCCCAGTGTCTAACTGAAAGGACTTAAAAGAAACATCAGTGTATACAAGCAAAATACCGTCTCTGTGTCATGATTTCATTTCCACTAAAAGCTAATTATTTTCACAAGATAATTAGTACACTTTCAAAAAAAAAATGTGGAGAAGGGTGGTGACTGAAAGGAACCTAAATACATCAACCAAATGATAACATGCGAATGGGTTCCCATCACCGCTAAAATGATACGGTCTGCACATGGAAAAATTTTAAACTAAATATTCTATTAAGAAGCAAAATCTGATTGGCATCCGACCAACCAAGTTGAAATCTAAACTTGCATCAAAAAAGAGGAAGACGACCGATGGTAGGTCTACCTGCGGTTGAAAATTTAATTTTGACTCGAAGCAGCGGTGATAGCGGTAGAAACGTGGTCGATCGTCCTTTCAATAGACAATCGAACAAATTATGAAGGACATGGCTCACCGTCTAGGATCCGCTGAACTAATTGAGGGGGGAAGTAGTACAGGATCGCCCAAGATCTCAATTAGCCAGGCATGAGATGTGCAAGGCGAATTACGGTCTTCGACCAAGGTGACCAGTGGTGTTATGATTCGAAACTTACTTTCGAGGTGGGGAACGTCTAGCCCATCCCACCAGAAGAACTTTCAGGGCATGATTTCGGATAATGAGTTTTTACATGTTTCAGCATAAAAGGAAGGAATCTGCTCGTAATACCAAATACCAAAGAGGATAATCGAAGAAGCTGGTAACTTAACCTGGAGACTGAAATAAAGAGAAATTAGAAAAGCTAACTGGTTAGAATACAGTAAGTCGTCACTGCATAACGAATTTCGGATCCTATTCACTGCTGGCCAACTTTTCAAGGGACGCTTCAAACAAAATCCGGTGAAAAGTCAGGAAAAAACGATACACTTATCCGTCAAAGGCAGGCAGATGCTTGCTGCCGAGTCCGTTAGAAATGCATTCCTTAAAATATTTTCGCAAACTTAAATCTCGTTCCGTGGGCTGATTCCGCGACGACTCCATGGCATCGAATTGAGGTGAAAGAAGACACCTTATGTTTTTGATCTGCAATATTACCATATCCCTCGTCTAGCAACTAAGGACTAGACGATCTTGGGTTTGGCTTGGAATAAGGTATTTGGCTGCTTGGCCCTTGATGAAAAGCTGCTGAACTGTTGAACCGGGAGGAACTGGGAATGCTTTTCATTATATATCCACCTCCAGTTTGATAAGTTTTGGGGAAATTGCCCCGGTTTGGGAAGAGTTTCACGGTAGCAAGGATTCCCCAATACAGTACCGGTGCTTGCGACCTCTAGGTACGAAATAACTACCATGACCCAAATGACCGTCAGAATAGTTCCGTACTTCCTGACGTAATCCATGACGATGCTGGACAGCATCGATGACAGAGAGCAGCCCAACGCGAACCTGGTAAGCGGCCTAAAGTTTAAGGACCTTCGAGATACACAGAACCCACCGTATTAACGGTCAGTTAACGCTCTCAAGGGTCTTAGAAGCCTATCGGGAATTCTAACGGAGTGAACCATAGATCGAATGGACTACCGAAGACAACCGTGGATTCGATTAGGCAAACCACCGTTCGTTTCTAGAACCCATGGTAGTGCGTCAGTGTTCTGCGCGATGTAAAGACCTTATCCTCACACATCATGCCGCAGCCCAAAGCTCCTTCATTCGACCGAATACGTCAGTTTCTTGCTTCGAAGAGGCCGAAATCGAGGCGATACCATTCGCGTTGATCAGTCGGTTTTTCACAATTGTTTTTCACTTCTTGCCAATGGGCAGTTGAACAAACCTCCCTAGGTTTGGTGGGAATGCACCATCTCTCCAAATGAAGCAAAATTAATAGTTCGTGACGACGAACTGGTCATACAAACTTCTGAATGGATGTAATTTTAAGTGGTAGACCTTCTAGTTCGCAGTTTACAGATGAACACACTGATCTCAGTCGTACTCAGATGACCGCAGTTTGTCTCCTACTGGATTGAAGGGGCTGTCGCTCGTTGGCCTGTTAGGTCATTTGTATGTCAGTGGAATATTTTACCTAGGTTGGAAAAAGCACTCAATTTTTATGCTGTTCAGACATAAGCTGTCTTGCAATATCATGACAAAGTGAACAGCGTTTGTAATGCCCATTCGAGGATTTGCAGGTGAGGCATAATGGTTTATCGAAGTCACCATTCTTCCAACTATCTTCATTTAGGTTCTCATGTGATCGGTCCTAGGGGAGTTCCCTTCATCGAAACCCCTTAATCGTAAACCCGATCTGAGAACACAGTTTAAAGACAGAATTTTTGTCTGCTTGTACGTTGACCGCGGCGACCCGTCAAACCGGAAATGATCGTAACAATATTTGTCACTTTTCTGTTTCTTAGACCTTATCCTTTAACCATGTAGGAAATCCAGAGCATGATGAGGAAAGAATTTTGAACTGTGAGCATGGAAGACGTCGACAGTACTGTATACATTTCCCGTCTTCGTCCCACTGTAAGCTGCCCAGTCAATCACAGAGAATGCTCATCTGAATCTCTGTAGGATGTGATCTAGTAGATATGCAGTGATCTTCGGTAGGATAACAAATTATTAGGTGCTTGGTGGGATGATTAAAGTTAGTGCTAAAAGCAACCACTCTGCGAAAGATAAGTAAACTACCCAGGCGGAGTCCCCCCGCGTAGTGCCGATCACGGCCAAGTGTTCGAAACATGGCAGAAGGATTTAATTTGCCTGTTACCGCTCAAATATTTTGTGATAAGAGGCAATTGGCATCTCAGAACCAGGTTGGTGATCTTCTAAAGACTGCGTCGGGGCTCATACTCGGTTCTGTCGCCTAACAGGTTAGTGCGTTAATAGACCGCAAACGCCTTTAAAGCGCACAAAGGTGAGTTTTGATAAAGTCGGCTCCCGAGAGACTATTGCATTATCAATTGCTACCTTCGAAGCAAATGCGAGCCCATAGAAAGTGGAGTTCCTCATTCAGTCATTATGACCGATCCAAAATATTTACCTGTTCCCGGAAGTCTCATTTTTCCCAACTGAGTTGCGTAGGTGGACATCTGAACAACTTCTGTCATTTCACCTCGATCACTGAGGCATGCCGCCCATTGCTTCCCGGGGACGTCGCAGCATGGTGAACACATGGTAATGGTAAGCAACTGAGCGCCGTTCGCCCCCTTTGTTTGAGGGTGCGCCTCTAGTCTTCATACATTCGAGTGTAGAATGCAAGACAACAGATGTTCCCAACTCGCCGGTGGCCTATTGTACGACTCACGATTGCATCTTCCAGAATAACGGACCAGACAGGTCAAACAGATTCCTTTCGTGGAAATCGCATAAGCCACCCATTTAGGAGGAGAAATCTTTCCATGTCGAATACCGTCTAACCAAACTTTTAGACCCCGGTTACTCTAAGCTTAATTTGACTAGTCCGTGCAAAGGTTTCTCAGGTTGCGCACACGGGTCCATGCCTCACTTTTGGACAATGGGGATTAAAGGGACTGAAGAAATCCGACAATAGATAGTCTAGAATAAGAAGAGTGGTATTTCTATCAAGTATTCCCAAAACCTGACATACCCTTGAGAGGAAATGGTCAGATGGTGCATGGGTTGCAATATTGATAACCGCCTCCAAACGGTCTGGTAAAGAATCATTCCGCTTTGTTGCCTTCCGTTGTGGGGACGGACTAACACAACTATGGAGACATACAAGACACAGCTCCAGCACTAGACGTCGGATAACACAGGACGTCAACACTAGGCGTCCCGTACCACAAAACTGGACATAACTAACTGATCAACGCAGTAATAGAGGGTGCGAGATCCGAAGATAGGCCTACCACTAGCTGGATAGATGAGCGACACCAGTCTATTGATCCCGGCTAACACTGAGCAAGCAGCGAAAAAAGCGCGCCATTTGTACAAGGAACTCTGATGTACATATACAGTTAATTAGTCAGAAGGGGCAGTGAAGTTAGAGCGTAACAGTCAACCAACCAGGGAAGAGTAACGTTAGAGACCAAAGTTTGGTCAGCCAATCATAATAAGATTAGAAATAACATGCAACCGCAGTTACCATACGTTTCCTGGCGCCTCCCAATAGTAGGGACATGGCCGCCTCCTCAACATCTTCCAGTTCTGATATTCTGACCAAGGGCTTAATCTGTAATCTCCGTTGAAAATAACGTATTTCAGTCTGACTATCCGAACAGTGTTTCATCCATAATCCAACCGTGGATTTTGATGGACTATAGACGAAGTAAAAGGGATCCTTGGGGGATACAATTGCACCATGAACCTTGCATGAAAGTATTTGTTTCATTTCTATTTTTTTCCGGACTATTCTTCTTCCCGACCAGCTACAGCGCTGAACTCTTCTGGAAATACAGAAGTTATTACTAATTAAAGGCTCTAATTTTTAGAAGTTTCAGTACTTTAACACCTTTCACGAGACACGTGAAAATACACTTGGAAAGGTGTTACTACTTTTGCTTACTAATTTACTTCGGTTATTTCTTGCTGGTATCACGCTATGCATGATCGAATGTGAACCTAAATTATTACGGCATCGCAGAAGTTAGTTTTTGTATTGATTTATCGTCTGCAGTATCGGTCTTTTATTGGTTTCCAGAGGGAACTTTGTCAAAGAGTATGCCACGTTAAGCAGCTTTGTCTATTCAACGATAGCTTAACATCAGGGAATAGGGTACCCGAATGGGCAGAAAAATTATTCAACGGATTTTGTGAATCGTCAGTTTGATTTCGACTATGCACCTAATGATTTTTCCCCGCTTTAGTTTTGTTTTGCTGGTCTCTAGATCCAAAACTATGAGACTCACGCTAAGTCTTCTATTTAGAAGAAAATGAAGAAATTAGATTGTTTCGACTATTATAGAGAACGGTGATGAAGAACAATTGATTTTCTTTGATATTAATGTAGGTACACTCTGATCAATACCTCTTCCTATAGTTGTAATCACCAACATTGACAAAAAGTGAGCACACAACAAAACCAAAGAAGCTCATTGCTTTGCTCCCTTTAATCGTTCTTCCTTCTGGCTCTACCTCTCGCTACCTACTCGCTGCACCATATTTTTTGCAGTCTGCAGTCAAACAAGCGCGAAATTCATATATACACAACAATGTAATAGATGAATCCCTTTTTTAAAAGTGATAACCTCTTTCAGGTTTTTGAGCCTACTTTCAACTTATGTCTCACGCTCCCGGTTTAGTCTCCAACCGACCACAACATTTCAGCACCCAGATCCGAACATCAAAAGCACCATAACAGCAGAAAACCAGAAAAAACGAACGAATAGAATAATAATGAATCATACAGACATTTCTATAAAATCCGGAGGAAATATTGCAATATTGCATACATTGTGCTTTGATACCGTCCGAATTCCCAAAATGTCTTCTCAATAGCACCAAAAGCAATACCGAAAAATACGATATCACTATAAAACATCAATTTGGGCCCATAGCACTACTGCGTGAGAAGAGACGCTCGGACATTTCTGAATATCCGCCATCCAGCAACATCCGCATCATCAGCGTAGGTCATCCCCACTGACTACTTTCTTAAAACGATGAACGTTTCTATGATAGGAATGGACAGAAAAGACATAAAGTGTGCAGATTTACAGGGGTGGAAACAAAAAAGCACGCCATAGCAGTCAGCATACGAAAAGTCCAACTGTAAAAAAGCACTTTTTCAATCATTCTGATTCGACAGCAGATAAAAACACGATCGCCACTGCTCAGGGTTCCCTGTCATATCCTTCAGTATCTCTAGAAACTTGGTCGACGGATCTTTCGGACCCGAGCCACGAAGACGTGAGAAAACTGTCACCTAAGTCCACTGAACATCTCCGCGTTTCGCGTAGCCACGTCATCTGTTGATCTAGACGTGGCCTCTTCTAGTCCGCGTGAAGGACAGAAAATTTGGCACGGCACTTCAAAGATGCAAAGCAGAACACTAACATTCCGAGGCCAGATAATCGGCTGCTTCAATGGACACTTCCCATGCAGGCTGTCCAACAGGTGTATTTAGCGCTGGAAGTGGACTCACTGGCAGCTGATATCATCTGTGTCAATGAATCGCAAATTCAGGACTCGACTAGGGCAATGCAACTAACTGCGACTAGTGTCTGTTCAATATATTTTCTGTGCCCCTCGTGATACGAACCGGTACAAGCTTCGAGACAACCCGGTGTAGGAATAGTCTTGAGTGGCAAGGCTGGAACGATCCTTTTAAACAGCATGCCGGTTAAAAGTAGTCTGTGCGGAGGTCAGTCGGCGTACGAAAGGATAGCCTTGTTAAACGCAGCCCGTTTATCATCCCGACATACATTCCAACAGACTGTGGCGGTGATATCCAAAACGACAAGTTCTATGACGTACTGGTCACCCTTGTTAGCAGGATCAAAGTTCGCGACATTGCGGTGGTAGGAGGTGATCTTATTGTGCAAATTGAAGGACCTGATGTATCATAGGCTTGCATGGGTGAGCACTCTCTTGCTCGCCCAGCGTACGGATAACAGGGACAGGATTTCCCAATTTCATGCAACCGTTCATTCCTTTTTATCACTTGTAAACAATAGATTCACTAATATAAAACAGTATCTTTAAATTGTAATAAACCAATGATACTCAGTCAGTCGAAATTCTTCCAATCTGTAATCGCCCCGTTTCTGAAGTTTCTCAACATTCTGCGTGCTGCTGAAGAAGAGTTATTTTCTTCTAACATTCCTAACAAGAATTCTTTGGAGCTTCACCCAATAGAAGCCATTTGCCCATTATGGATAATTTAATCTTCCGCTGCAAACTTCATCGATTGTATCGTGCACATAAAAGTGGGTGCAGAAAAACATGCTCATTCAGTCAATGGTTTCAGCCAAGAGCTGCTTAAGGTTTGCTTTCTGGGCGTATTCTTAGCCGTCCTGTCGTTAGAGGATGTGCCACATGAATGAATAACCAGAATCGGCTATTTAAATTGGCTCTCAGAAGTGAAAAACACGTCAGTAGTTGATATTCCGTTACAGGCCTCTTGAAGTGTACTTTATTTCAACCCCTACTTCATACACATCAAGTCACTTCGTGAGACGAATATGATCAAGTTACTACATAAATTATGATGGCATCACCATCTCCGATTCTTTTTCATCGGAACCACTTAGCTCAGCCCGTTTTCATCGTTCGACGTTTGTTGTCCTCCTATCTAGGATAACGATTTATAAGATGATTCTACCGTTGTGTTCCAAAGAAGAGACGGTAATTTGCTGTGACCGGGTCGTAACCACATCTGATCCAATGAGGCCTTAAGTGGTTGTGTGCCACTGCAAGTTTCAGAGTCATGACTTCCGGTCTCCCTTCCCCGTAAAATGGAGCCTGTTCTTTCCACTGCATTCATACAAGAAGTATGGTGGCATAAAAAAGTATTCGATAACGACAGTCACCAGCTGGATCGGATAGGTGGAATGCAAATTTAGGAGTAAGCGGTCACCATGCACCTCTAGTAAAATCCCTTCGCGAAAATGGGGATCGTTCCCCAAATGTTACTAACAAACTGCATTGCTTTGAAAATGCCCAGCCTATCTATAAACTTTTCCTCCATGCACCTCTGGACGTTACACAGCGTTCTTTGAAAAAAGCATATAAATGGCCAAATTACACCGTGGTTCATAAGTTGTGCTCTTGAGAGGGGTAAAATATCAACTATTCATTAGATAAAAAGCAGAAACCAAGTGAGGAGCTTTCCACTGACAACAGAAACCAGTTTCCATTTGAGGCATAGCAGCTAAGTGAAACTATCAATGAGTCGAGAAATTCCCCAACCAGCAGTCTATCAATGGTGGCAGTCAACTTACTGAAATAGTATACATCCGTGGGGACGTAAATGGAAAATACTTCTTTGAAAGAATTAGTTTATTTTTAGTCGTCCGTGCATGACATCCTTCCAACGATATGACAAAATTTCCCTAGAAGCGAACGCACAGGGATTCGAATATTCTTGTTTCTCACTGCATAACAACACTTTCGATATCGTTGACCTCATTCCGGTCACAGCAAACTAGCGAGGAAACTCCAATCTACTTCATAATTCCTTAACCCGCATCACTCATCCCATCGAAAATTTGGGTCAACCGTCTGCAAGGTTCTATGCGAAACACTACGGTTTTTTGCCGAGGAGGGATACGTTGCCTACGGCTCAGAAATCATCCGCAGATTATCCGCTTACTCTCCTGTTTAGCTTCCTGTTCAACAGCTGGACCAGAAGCGGGGCACTGAATTTACAATGCGGAAACCGTGATGGTTTAAAACCTTGAACAAGTGACGATAGGTGGCTACTTCCTCGACTCGTCTGAATCAACTGAGTCTGAAAAACAGACAAAAAGGTGTTTCACTTTCACAACCCATTGGCATAAGTACATAATGCAGGTGGTACGACTACCAGTTGAAGTATTTTAAAGACTGACATTTTCAAATACTCACTTTACAAATTGGAAACCAAAATTTCCAGATTAGACTTCGAGAATCCTGAGAAACTTTTTGCCACATCGACACGTCATAGAGATAAGAGGCTTGGCAGATTTCAGTGCATGCAGCATAGTGCGTGATGTTTCATCTCTTGTGTATTTCAATACGCAATTCCTCCTCCATAATCATACCACATAATCATCTTCGATTTCAGCTCCTATGTCGTATTTATACGTCGACTAAAGCCTATTATCTAGGGATTCAGTCCTCTTGCTTCCCCTTGCAAACGACTCCATTCAACGCTATGTCACAACAACTTCTTTGCCAACCAGTCGCATTCTGTATCCGAAATGATTTGACGCCGACCGTTTCAGCTAACATCCGTAAACAATAGATTCACTGATATAAAATATTATCTACTTTTCTGACCTGCATCGATACGCTCTATCCGAACAAATAAGACATTCTAATCAAACATATATATATCCTTCTGCTTATTACATAGTTGACTGCACTGATTTCCATTCCGTCATCCAGACCATTGAAGCTGTGCATGCGAAACCGAAGAACGAAGCTCAATCTGGACACGTTTATGCTACATACAAACTAAATACTGAGTTATTTTACGCCCGACCTGAGAGGAACAGGTTGACATTGCTGAAACACACCCAGCCTTCGTTAAAGACTGCGGCAGAACGATTCATCTAGCTTGCAGGCTGCATTTGATCAGGCTCACTCGTTAGAGATGACATTCAAAAATTTTCCTACCCTACCGATTGAATTTCTCATTGAATGCCTGCGAAAGATTCCGATCCGACAAATCTAATTCGCAACACTTTCTAAAAACAGTAATCAAAGGAGCTGCAGTCTTGATTTTCAGGTGCTACTTCTGTGAGTCCGAGCGTCGCCGAGAAATTCCTAATGGAAAACTGTGGCAGGAAATGTCATTTTCGGGAAGTTTATCGCTTGAAAACATCAAAAATTGACTGTTCTGCAATCAATAAGTTTCACTTCCCTCTTATAACTATTTCGGCAACGCCATAATGCAGCTCAGCGGGCATCGACACAGACCGCAATTCCGATTGGCCATAGAACATCTGCCTGATACGGCTGTTCGCAGTAATTATAAGCAGAAGCTATCAGACAAGTTATGAACCCCAACGGGCAGCAACGTAGATCAGCAAAGGGACAAACCAAGCAGGCCATGTATTTGGTTTGCCTGTGGTCCTGCGTCCAAATTCCAACGAAGATACAAGACGTAAGAGCCGCAGAGCCTAATGGACCAAAAACGCCAGCTCCCTAAACTTAAGAAAGCGATTAAGATGCGACGACATCTAAATCGTCAGGTAACAATAAGCCTCCAAAAGGTCCGTAAAAACTGGTGGCTCAAGATAGCGGAAAAATAAATAAAAGTAGAAGCTAATTCATGTAACAGTCGAAGACTGTTTAAACTCATACGCGACACCGGTGGGTGGCAAACTTCGGTTAGTGGAGTCATGTGCGATCGAAATAGAAATCGCATTCACGGTACATAGCAAAGACTCTATTAGTGGGATGCACATTTCAAGAAGCAATTTAGCTGACCGCGAGCTGATGCAGTTAGTCCGACGATCACAAATGCGAATCTCCTTAACCCTAAACAATCATGGAAGTATATTCGAATTCTGAACATGGAAAAAGCAGCCGGTCCCGACGAGCTTCGCCTAGTTCTTTTCAAAGTGGATGGAGAAGCCCTGATAAAAACGCTTACCTCCTTGATTTGTGACATCCCAGACGAGAAATATATTCCATCATCGTGGGATGAGTCACTGATTGTACCCATTTCAAGAAGGGCGCACGGAGCAACTGCAGCAATGATCGTGGCATTAGTTTAATTCCGATAGTTACTGAGGTCTTAGCTTCGACAATGCTGAGCCGTTGGGCACCAGTTCTCGAGAGTAACATCCGCGAACAGCATGCAGGATTTCATCTAGGTCGAGGTTGCATCGATCAGATTTTCAGTCTTCCCCGGCGGCACACACATCGCCGCCCCGCCTTCGTGGCGTTCCTCGACATGAAAGGCACCACCAGAAGGGTTTCCAGAAAAGTTTGAGAGCCTCTTGTGAGCACTGCACTTGTAGTCGCGTAAGGGCATACGATAAGCTATGACGTCCATTCTAAACGACTAGCAGTTTGATAAGGGTGTCCCATCCTTCCATTCTTGTTTGACTTCATCATCGACAGGGATGATGCTTTAGGTCTTCAGGACGTAAATTGCGAACTGGTAAATTGAGTGAAGCTGTGTGACCTAGACTACGGAGACAATGTCGTGTGCCTGTTCCATAGGCAAAGGAGGGCTGTAGCTCTATCCGGGATGTGGTTTGGATCTTCAAAATGTAAGGTGCTGCTACAAAGTGGAACGAAAATAATACTGAACTTAGTAATCAAGGGGAAGAACTAAAGATTACTGAACGTTCTAGTTACCTGGAAAGCCGTTTGAAGAAGGATGGTAGCATGGTAGTGGAAGTGAGAACGCATGTAGATGTGCGCACTGGATCGAAGCGCTTGTACCCTCGAACTGATATTTCTTGGAAGTTGAAATGTCGCGCAGAGCACTTAGCTCTGTTGTATGGTTGTAACGTGCGCAGCTTGAGTGGCGAAAGTGCTTGTCGCCTGGAAGTTTTCGATCGCCGATGCGTAAGTAATATCGCTAGGATTGGACAGAGTGGTCAGGTGCGTACCACGCAGACTAGAAGCCCAGTATTCTGAGGAAATTTTAACTCAGCATATGAAGCCTAGCTGACTTCTTCGATTGGGTCACGTGTTGCATTTGGCGAACACTCGTCTACTATGCCGTGCTATATTTTGCGTTCCTCCCAGGGAGTGGAAGGGGCCACGTGGAACGGGAAAATATTCAACAGTAAAGTAGTTGTCTCGCGTCTTCGCGGTTGGGATCCAAAAGATCCGTCTACTAACTTGCTGGAAACACTGAACTATATGACAGAACCGTGAACAGTGTCGATCGCGCTGTCATTTGCTGTCGAATCAGAGTGACTGAAAGTGTGTTCGAGCAGTTGGACTGTATTTTGTGTTGAGTACCATAGCATTCCTTTCCTTCCCCGCCCCTGTAGGTCCACTCTCTGTCCACCTTATGCATTCATTCCTTTTACTGTGACACGCAACGCTGCGAGAAAGGCAGCGGTCAGTGTGGCCTTCCTTGTTACTTAACGCTGAATGATGATGATGATGATGATGGACTGAACGAGGATGGCTAACTCTCATCCAGTAAATCGCAACCTCGGCCATTGATCCGTCAGCCGGCAGTGCAAAGGCCGATAGGCTTGATGAAGCCACCTAAATTCTCTTTCGAAGCGATAAGCTTGCCGCTGCAATCTGTGGCCAGATTGTTATTCAAGTACGTGCTCCTTCTCTGTTCGATGACGCAACTGCCAACTTTTAGCTAACTTCTGCCGAATGTCAACGTCACTACCTCAGACGAACCGATTATTTTACTGGAATATGAGAAAATATCGGAAAACAGATAACCGAGCCATCCAACTATTCTTGGAGATTCCAGATACTGGTTATTACAAAGACGACTGGCCATCGACTACAGCTAGAATATCCATCGACATAGATATCCGGACTCATGCCTCATGCTGAGGATTAAAAGTATGATCCACAGTATAAAATATTCCTTTTCATCATAATGGACTTGAAGAGTCCTGTTCATCAGATCACGATCAGAGACGACGAAAAGATCTACACGACGTTCGAATCCTGCGAGGGTCTTCACCAGTTACATCGAATCCCGTTTGCGCGAATAACGGAAAAGCACGTTTCCAGAGGGACGCCCACTAAATAATACAAATCGGGAAACCAGATGCAACTTCTGCCAATGTGTGCCACCTAATTGTCTGTGGGAATACCAAGTGACTACACAAAAAACCATAAAATTGAAATCTTTGAGTGATAAAACATACGCAGTTGGCGTCCACCACGTATATGTTGTGAATTGAGATCCCTAGAGGACCAGTTAGACAGGATTCTGAATACCTTCAATCTCTTGACATATAAATGCGATACGACAGCCACAGTTGATGGCGCGCATGTGGTAACTTCATAGCAAAGAAATTACCTATTATAAAGCACAACAGATTAAATACGAAGAAATATACCGCAACCGGTGGTGGTCAAGTGAATTAGGCTCCGCATAGCTGAGGGTACCGTTTGGATCGAAGGCGTTTCAAACCGGGTCCAGATGATACAGCACCGTGTCAGCTCGGCAGTTGATAAAAAGTTGGAGATTCGAACACCAACCCCAGGGACTAAACGCTTACAAAAGCGATTCGTAATATTAATCTTTTTAGACTTTA
>LUCM01004351.1:5180-149707 GCA_008360955.1 Fasciolopsis buskii | reverse complement strand
GGTCTCAAACGGCGCAGCATTATCAAAGCTAAAAACTTAGTAACTATCGGAATTAGACTAATCCCACGATGATTGCTGCAGTCACTCCGTGTACCCTTCTTGAAGACGGGTATAATCAGTGACTCACCCCACGATAGCGGGATACGCTCCTCGTTCCAAATATCACGAAGCAAGGAGGTAAGTGATTTCATCTTGTCCAAACTGGACGCGCATGTTGTTCTCCGCCGATTATCTAGTGGTCGCGAAAGATGCACGCGATGGAACGAGGATGGTTTCCGAACCGGTTGGGATATTATTGACCATATCTTAACTATTTGGCAAATTGTAGAACATTGGCACACGTTCCGTAGACACATGATCTCTGTTTTTCCCGACCTAAATGCGACATTCGCATCCATCGTTTTCAGTCATTTAGGGATGTGTCAGGGAAATTTATTTCACTTATCCAATCTATATGCGAACAGCCGAAGCCGAATTGATGCTTAGGGCGATCTTTCACCCGACTTCACCACGAGCAGCCAGGGTTGCTCAATTTCGCCCCTTATTTCCCGCTTTGTGAATACGATGTGAAGTTATTCCTATGCTCACTTGGGGAAAATGGCGTTGATATTTGTTCATGCAACCAATTGCCTTACTAATATTATGCAAATGATGTCTCGTTACTGAATGTTCACTGAAGAAAATTATAGAATTTTCTGGATCGCGGTTTTGTCCTTTCACGGTGGTCCTGTGAGACGTCAATATTTTTCGGTAGTTCTCGCCTCGATATCACAGTTGGCGATGCTCCTTATAGTGAGTCCTCATCTTTGGTGTTAGTCCCTACCAGTGCGCTCATTCACCGGGGATGCCATGGAAATACTATTCATGGCAACGTCATTTGTCGATTCGATTGATATCTTATGCATAAGTTGTTCTACTAAGTTATCGAAAGTTGTTATTTATCTAAGTATTTGGTACTGGTATTCGGTTCTATGAGGTCAAAACAAAACATTCGTCCAAGTTTACTAGTTTCATATTTGCTCCGATCTATTTTTCAGCGTCTTCCTAATCGTTTTGTCATCTAATTACAGCTCATTTTTGACAGAACTCTCATATTTATATGTATTTTCGAGTAGCTTGGCGCATTTTGTGCGCAGCTTGACAAGGCTTGCCTTATTATGCGAGTCAAGCGCCCAAAGCCGGATGATTTGATTGATGCGTTGAAACATCTTAAAATGTGAGTCTTCTACAGTCCTATTTATATTATACGACGTTGTGCTGTAAGATTACTGTTTTCGTCACTATGATTTCAAGCCATGAAGTTTACCATATATCTCCCTGATTGCATGATTCATCAACAACTCAAGCCGTTCTTATTCTCGAGTGCATTCGATAATCCTCATTTTCGGACGGTGAACTCTTCCGAAAGTATGTACTAAAATGTGACCCTTTGAAGGGATGAAGTTAAAAGTTAGACGCAAGTGCACATTATACTCGATGTTTATGCGCCTCTGTTGTCGTATCTTGGATCTCAATAAAGTGTGTCCTGTTTGGATAGGTTTTGAAAGACAAGGGCAACAGCTCGGTCTGACGGCAGGTTCTGTTGTTTCCCTTTTGGACTAGACAACAAACGACATGGAACCACATGACAACAGCAATAGACGCCAACCACGAACAAGAGCAGTCGAACAGACAGGATTGAGCGCTGTAGTTAAGGAACATCATTCAGCGTTAAACAGCGAGGTGAGCCCCACCAACCGCTGACTTTTCCCTAGTTACATGTTTCCATAAATAGTGAATATCCAAGAGGAACAGGGAGTGGACTTATACAACCACCAAAAGAATGCTGCAGTATCCAACGCACCGAACACAGTCTAACTGTGCAAACGCGATCTCTCAATGATTCTGATTCGATAAAAAGTGAGGATACAATCCTCACTGCTCACGGTTTGCCGCCATATCATTCAGCTTATGCAGCAAGCTAAATTATGGGACTTTTGGATCCCAACCACGATGACTTGAGGTATGTACTTTACCTCAGTTCACCGGACATTTTCTCATTCCAAGATGTGCGGATAATAATTTATTGCTGCCTAGTACAATTTTCGAGCGCAGTTCGCATCGCACAGCGATAAAGTGCTCTAACTCCACGGGCAGTCTGAGTCAGATGTAGCATATTGCAGTAAGTTACCGTTGTTGCGGTCCTATCCAGAACGGTAGATCATCCTACACCATGTCTATCGAATCGGAACATGCGGTGGCTTTAATGCAATTTCCCATACACCACTTAGTTGAGAG
The DNA here is from genome assembly GCA_008360955.1 of Fasciolopsis buskii. NCBI lineage: Eukaryota > Metazoa > Platyhelminthes > Trematoda > Plagiorchiida > Fasciolidae > Fasciolopsis > Fasciolopsis buskii. Next base: position 147,430 of record LUCM01004351.1, on the reverse strand, counting down.
ATCAGTAGGAAAAACGAGTGGAAGAATAAGTGATCTAAGTAGACGGGCTTCCTCTCAGCTATACCCCGCTGCTTTGCGGTCAGGTTCTTGTCAGAACCAAGGGCTGAACCCACTAGTAGTACCCGTCCATCAATTCCCATGAGAAACACACTTACAAATAATTCCATACTGCATCGGTCGTCGCGTAAGATAATCTGGACCGCGCTGCCCATTGCACCGAGCGCAGGTGAGGTGGGTAGTGATAAATATGATAGTGCTTAGAATTCCATCTTTTATCCAACTAGTTTCTTCTATCTCCAACCCAATATCTTTGCACACTTTGCCTACCCTAGTATCTCCACGCCATATACTCGTAACGGTTCGTGGTCAAATAGTATAATAAGCAGCTTTTAGTCTGCTAGCCCACATGTTCTCACGCCTCGTCAGCCTCTGGATCTCGGTTCCTCTAATGTGCGCACTTTAATGCAGGCTGGCCAACAGGCGTGTTTAGCTCTCACAGTGGACTCCCTTTGCGATTGATATCTGCTGCGTGAGTGAAACACGAATTTAGGATTCGAGTAGAGTAATTCAACTAAGTGCGCCTAGTGTTTCGTCAAGGTATTTCCTGCATCCTTCAGGGGACGAAGTGGCTCAAGCTGTGGGTCAACTCGGTGTAGGAATTAGTCTTATTTAGGAAGAGTGAAGCCGTCCTTTTAGACTGGATCCCAGTCAACAGTCGCTTGTGTGCCATGAGACTGCAGGGATTAGTGGGTGTCCGGAAGGATAGTAGTGTTAAGTGGTAAGACACTGAAGGATATGGCAGTGAATCGTGAACAGTGGCGATCGTGCTGTCATTTTCTATCGAATCAGAATGATTGAAAACACGTGCGTTTGTACAGTTAGACTGTGTTTCGTGTTTTGGCTGCAGCAGCATCTTATCTGTTTCCGCCTGTGTAGGTCCACTCCCTGTTCCCGTTGGATNTTCACTCTTTTTATATAAACGTGTAACTCTGGGGAAAGGCATGGTCAGTGAGGCTTGCCTTGCTGTTTAGCGCTGAACGATGATGATGATGATGCAAGGCGCATCGCCCACCTAAACAGAATTCCGATGTACTCAGTTTTTTTAACTTGTGCATTAAAATCACCTGCTAGGACTACTATGTCCGAGCGTTTGCTCTTCCGAACAAGAGTTACGAGGTCATCATAAAACTCGTCTTTCCCCATGTAGAGGTGTGGAATCTAGTATTGGGTGCCAATTCTGAGGATAGCTTATCTCAGCGTATGAAACTTTATAGACTACCCCGGTTATGTTTAACGGTGAAGGATGATGAAACTGAAAACCTTTGATGGACGGGTACTGCTATGGATTGAAAACACGTGCGTTTATACAGTTAGACTGTGTTCCGTGTGTTGGCTGCAGCAGCATCTTATCTTTTCCCGCCTGTGTAGGTCCACTCCCTGTTCCCGTTGGATATTCACTCTTTTTATATAAAGGTGTAACTCTGGGGAGCGGCAGCGGTCAGTGAGGCTTGCCTTGCTGTTTAACGCTGGACGATGATGATGATGATGATGATGATGGAGTCAAGCCGCTAAGCAGAAGATGGATTAGGGTTCTCAGCCAAAGCCCTTGATTCTGACAAAAAGCTGACCGCAAGGCAACGGGGTATAGCTGAGTGGAAGCCCGTCTACTTAGATCACTTATTCTTCCACTCGTTTTTCCGACTGAGCTCCCAACTCAGATCAACCGCCGACTAGGTGGATCAAGAGGCGACTTCGTCCGGCTTCTACCCATCGAGCTTCCAGCATGTATTGGATATTTGGCTTAAGATAAGCCATCCTGTGTAGCTCGGTGTCACGGAAACACGCAAGAAGTCACACCACGTGAAGGTGACCTCTCGCTTTGACAGTTGCAGGCACGGGACTGGGCATCCGTGAAAGTCCCGCCGTATGAAGGTGTGTCGTCCCGTAGATGTGGATCGAAATATCTTGCCTTGTAGCGAGACGCTAGCGAATGCTGGCGGTTTTGTTACGGCTGTGCGGGCTTGACCCGTCAAGAGCGGTAGTCCCATCAACGGAATTGGGCGGATTGGAAGCTCCCCCCTTACTGAGCACACACGAAAGCAGTGTTGAGTTCTAACGATTAGCCCAATCCCTAGCGAGAGAGAAAAGAACAACGGAGAACAGTTACGTGTTTACTGGTGATTCAAAATTTCAGTTTTTTGGCCTTAAAATTTTCAACGGTGCAATATTTAAAATACCGTCAACTTAAAAAGATCCTGGAAAACAGGTTCTCACAGGAAACTAATAGCAGGTCTGCAACACCAAAAGCGCTAGGATTTTCTTGATCTTATGTAATGGAGATGCAAGTTATAAACTGGGAATACCAGTGTTTGATTTAGTCGTTTGTGCATATGATTGAATCAACACTTTTCTGAACTTGTGACTTTGTATTCCGTGTTCATGACACTGCTATATACTGTATGAATTAATAAGTCACTTCCAAAAGTCGTTCCTTCTAGGGTATTCTTTGTGGAAGTAACGGGTGTAAAGTAGAAAACGAATTAGACCTTAGAGAAAAAAGCAAACGACCGTCACGAAGTGGTATTCGGAACCTACTGAGACTGCATCAAATGTTTAACGGGTCAACTCTTCCCGAGGGCTGTTGGCCCTAAACGCTGTCAGGCGAACGCTTCCCGCCCTATCAAAACGTGAATCATGTGATGTGAACCGTTTTTCTGGCCGTCTTTATATCACTGCTGTTGTCATCATTACTGAACACTCTTTTATCCTTGACAAACCAGTTCAGATTTATTTGGGACCAGATGATGCAAAACATTCAACATCTGTTTCGCCGGTTAATCTTAATGTAAAATGAGCTCGCAAACAGGGTACACTTAAAGAGCTTTTCATTCCCCATCCACGACTCTAATCTCTTACTTTAATTCATTGACCGCGTTGCGGCGAGTCTTTGTTGGTTTGCCTGTGTTTGACAGGAGTTGACGACTACAATCGCCATATCAGTGATATTCTCCTCATAGGGTCCTTCTGAGAATCTATGTGCGCCATCTCCAAACTCAGTTTAACCGTGTGGCTTAAACCAATTATATTTGAAGCTGCCATTATATTTCCAGGATTGAGTTTCGTGTAGCTGGCATTCGGTAGTGGTAATGCTAGACAAGGCGTTAACGGCGATTTTGACATCTCTTTTTAGTCAGATGGAATATCCAGAACTATGTGCCTTATATCCCGCGAACAGTTATTCGAATTCATAAACAAAGCTGGTCATCGGTTGAGAGCCTTTAGTTTGGTGGCCTTCAAATGCATCAGCGTAATCGGGAGTGGGTATCCCAGACTCCAAGTTGGATAGTCGCCCTGAATCCCTCTGCTGAGGAGCTCTCGAACACTGCCTTTTCTTGTGGGGTTCCCACTTAAGTGCGATGACAAAGGCGAATGGCCGACTGGTCTTTGGTTATCAGTCTAAAGGAGACCGCTGAACTCTGATTACAAGCCAGCCACGGCTGGCGTACGAGGCATATGGCTGTGTTCACCGAAATCTGGGGCGAAGGGATGTATTGGGCACCCTGCATTCGTCCGAAGGACGCATGAACTGAGCAACCAGCTGCCGGTCTCCAGTGGGTTGCGTGAACCTCAGATAGTACTGTTACCTTGTGTTAGATCACTTGGCCAAAGGTTGGGAGTAGGATCCCCTAAAGTTAACCCTCTACTTCGGTTTGGGCTACCGGGTAGTACGAAGCCCACGAATTAATCAGGGCTCGATTCACAGCCGATGATGTGGAAATGGGGAATGGAAGAGCTGGTGTGTGGTGAACTTTGCTTTCCCCTTTGCTCATTGTTTTCATTCTTCGCCATTATTCCGATAGAGCATGATTATATTCAGTTTGTCTATGAAAATTCGGTCAGAACATCCCTCGGTGACTCTGGTGACGGACGGGAGTTCGCTGTCGTCCGGCTCGGTACCACACCTGACCTATTTGAAACCCTATGTGGTTCTGGGCCACTCCAAATTTCAAAATCATTTCCGGCGCTCCATCTTCGCCTTTTAGTGGGCCCCAGCGGTTATGAGACATGCCTCTTCCACTTCTCATGCTCATAGAATGTCAAAAAGTGCACTTTTTTATGGAAGATGTTAGTTGGTAATTTTCTTTAACAGGCCAGACTGTTTTGGTTGTGAATCTAATGCACATATTGCAGAAGCTTCAGAGGAATGGTTTTCTCATCATCAATACAGTAGTCTCACGTCGCCAGGGTTTGCTCCCAACTAATGTCTTATTTTTTATTCTCTTAGTGCGGATCGTCGCTCTCGTCTTTCACTGCGTGGAGGCAGGACTGCCGGGTCGTTTGCCCTTCTCGGTGGTTCTTCTCTGGAGCAGACACTCAGATGTCGAATGCCTCGCTCTGCATCCTCGAATTCTGGTATTCGAAATCATGGTACATTTACCAGTTATCCCTGTGACTGCTGTTGCACTTTCGGTCAGCATCAAAGGCACATTGAACCGATCGATATCACCGAATGTTCTGTGTGCTCGCGCCTTAGCTTTCGGGGCTCCGCTCGACTAGCTGGTGGCATTTCACCGACCCCAGCAGCAAGTTCGAATGCGATACCAGCCGGTTCCGGTTTCTCACCGTTCACAACATCGGCTGGTCTTCTTTATAGCACACTTCCTACTAATTTGGAATTTCGGCGCGGCCATCTTCCGGATTCGCATTCGCAGCATATGCTTCAATCAGATAAACTCAGGCGTTCTTATGGTGCTGGATTAAGTCGCCTGGATTTTGATCCTGTTGTATATGATGCATGTACGACATCTGCTACCCAAAGTCGGAGCAGCTTCGGTAGCGTGGCCACATCAAACAGCGACCGACATCATTGTTGTGCCCACGGTGGTTTACTCCACTACCCTCCGTTAACACACCTTCGCCTATATCGAAGGTTGTATAGTCTTATTGATCATCCTTGTGTGAGTTGGTACAATACATCCCGGCCGTTGCGCTGTTTTCATCGCACTTCCATCCAACGTCTTGGTTGTGCACTGGGAAAGTGCACGTCGCACCGTCATCCTCCGTCTCTACGACATCGATACACTACTCCGGGATCTGCTTCATCACAAGTTAATCAGAGGACTGAAATACCACTCCCTATTCTTCCTGATCTTTCTAGTATCTCTCTTGCCCCGCATGACAATGAGCCCCTTTCCGACTTGACCCCTGTTAATTGCGAGCGATCCCTCCCTGATTTTCCCTCCACTCCATCCGACCCAACTTCGATAGGCGCAAGTCAAATGCCCCGATATTCAGATTCCACCCACCTGTATCACTTCGGCTGCAACTCTGCCGTTTTAGAGGAAGATCGTCCTATCCTTGGTCTTCGTCGGGGCTATCTGCAATTAAACACCAACGAAGTCCCCGATACGACTAACCTGTCTGTCGAGACGTCGCCACAAAGCATTTTCGGAATCGCTAGTGTAAACGACGCTGATTGCCTGTCGAGCAGCAGTACATCACGATGTCGGCGCAGTTCTGACCCGGAGCAATGGCAGTTGGTCAAAACAATGCGCATGTGCTCGACGGATGATCCTTGTCATGGTAATCGTCACAGTGATCGTGGTGACACAAAACGTTTATGCTCACGGTCTTCATTTGGCACTCAGTCGGGTCATGTGAATACGTCATCCGGCACTTGCCGTTCGTTCTTGACACGCTCATTGTGTACGGATAACCAAAGGTACGTCGTTTATCTTCTAACGCATGATATGTCAGCATCTATATGGGTTCCATTTATGTACCTAGAAATCTTTATGACTGTAATATGGTAACGTCATTGTACGTAACGTTGTCGTTAGCTTTGTCTTATTTTCCCAACGAACTCCTTCCGAAAGATCTCATCTGTCATGTTGCGTGTAACTTGATTCGTATATGGCTACAAAAGGGACGACATTTAACCAACATGAAACACCTAATCAGAGGATATGGTCTACAATAGCAGTAAAACAAGAAAAAGCATTCGCATCTTGGGAACCGCTAACCGATGTTTGATGTACTGACGTGATAATTCAAAGAGCTATCTAATCAGCGGATATCGATGGAGAGGTTCCAATACTTCCTAGCGAATGAGGTAAAATAGTTTTACGGGAGCTGCCTGACATCACATCAAATTACTAAAAAGGCCTCCGATTATCAGTGTTTATTGATGCTGGATTTCTGGCAATACAAGCGCCAAATCGCTGCGAATAAATCCTACCTCCTACCTCCTCCCTCCTCCCTATCGGGTTGATATAGACATATGGTGATAAAATAGGACATCACCAAATTTTCAGCTTATATTATACATATATATATATATATATGCACACTCCTGTTGCTACAGATTCGATTCTGGTGAGAAATATCAATCAATTCGGAGTGTACAAGTATGTGGATGTTTGGACAAGAGAGCATCGGGTACGCATACCTGACGAGCGACAATAACCGCGAAACCGGTCGTGTGCTCTCCGGCAAATTTTGTTCACGCATCCAGATACTACTTCCTACTTCTATATATATATAATATATATATATAAACGCTTAATATTTGAGTTTGCTTACCTGTTGTGCAGCAAAAGGTGGCGAAGCTTCTGGCGTTATCTAACGAGCATGTAAGCTGAAAATTTGGTGATGTCCTATTTTATCACCATATGTCTATATCAACCCGATAGGGAGGAGGGAGGAGGTAGGAGGTAGGATTTATTCGCAGCGATTTGGCGCTTGTATTGCCAGAAATCCAGCATCAATAAACACTGATAATCGGAGGCCTTTTTAGTAATTTGATGTGATGTCAGGCAGCTCCCGTAAAACTATTTTACCTCATTCGCTAGGAAGTATTGGAACCTCTCCATCGATATCCGCTGATTAGATAGCTCTTTGAATTATCGCGTCAGTACATCAAACGTATTTTGGAGAGCGTCAAGCTCAGGCTGTTGTATGTTTTTATGTGAAGCACTCCACACCCGAGTGTATCCTCTGAATTGCGTCAGATTGAAAGAAAAGTACTGCGCACTAAATTCTGGGGGATTTTAACACGGGTTTTCTTTCGGCAGCAGTGTCGGTTTTTATATTGCTTACTTTTTTTGGATGAAGGGGCTATCCGTCGCCACGATACAATTTTTCCGATCCGTAATGCTTTCTCTTTTGATACGCCTGAAGCGCTTCTCCCATCTATTTTTTATCTCTTGCTTTATTAATGAAATAGCAGTGTACATCATTTTTCAGGAAGGGATTCGCGGCCAACAGAGGGCTGCCAATTGAGGAAGTAGACCGGCTGTGGGGGAGGATACGAATCCGCAATCTTCACCTCCGAACGCCACGACTTTATATCGTTGGCCACCGCCGGCCATTTGTGTGAAAGTGGACAACTGGAACTTGAAGCAGGATAACTTTTTTGTAAATGTTTCGCAGGTCACTGCGTCTCACTCACCCACCCACAGAATTAGCCGCTCGCCAAAGTAGCGTACCTAGCATTCTCTACTGTTGCACAGGGTAATTGTATTCCCTGCTTGCTCGTAGACATTTAGAGCATCTAGATGTAATTCCTCTCTATAGGGGCAAGGATACGTGAAATTTCGGTCCTAATGTGCTTCAGAAATAGAAGAAAGAGTTATTGTCGTTAAAATTTAACACTAGTCACTCTCGGACCTGATTGATTTCCTTCATGAAAGGCAGGTTCTTAGCATAGTTTATCCGCTTGCCGCTATGTAAATGGTGACCTCATTTTGTTGAAGACGCTGGGTGCGATTGAATAATTTTAACTTCGCTAGGTTTTTTGAGCGGTAGGCCATTAGTGTAGCGTTCTTAGAAACCGTGAGGTGACTTCATTTTTTTAGCTCATTATCCCTCTTAAATGAGATTTCTTTTCGGGACTAACCATGATTATTCGATCCCGGTTAACAAAAATAGTGAACAGTGAACTTCACCTCGTAAACACTTGCGTAATTGTGAGTAGAACATCCGATAAACTAAGTGCTTCTATCGCGCTGGTTAGTTTCTTGTCACCGGTGAATGTAAACTAGTACAGATCTTAAGATCCTTCCTTCTCAAGACGTTTACGAAAATTTAATACTTCAGTCCGATTCGATTTTTCCTACCCAAACGGCTTTACCCTCGCAACCAAGGTTGCTCATGTTTAACTGGCATTGCCGCAATGTCCATACGGGTGCAATGCGAGGAAGGACTTGATAAATTCATGGTATTAGCTGGTGCTTTTTATATCCTGTATATGCTAGAACCCGAGGGATATTAACAAAAGAAATTTTAGAATCCATCACGCTCAGCGAGAGAACACTTTCCTAAGGACAGGTAATCGTACCGATTTACAAGGAAACCGATAAGTCCTGAGGCCAAAATCACGAAGCAATTAGTTTGGTAATTATCGCTTCCAAACTGCACGCGCGTTTTATTCTCCGCCGATTATCTAGTGGTCGCGAAAGATGCACGCGATGGAACGAGGATGGTTTCCGAACCGGTTGGGATATTATTGACCATATCTTAACTATTTGGCAAATTGTAGAACATTGGCACACGTTCCGTAGACACATGATCTCTGTTTTTCCCGACCTAAATGCGACATTCGCATCCATCGTTTTCAGTCATTTAGGGATGTGTCAGGGAAATTTATTTCACTTATCCAATCTATATGCGAACAGCCGAAGCCGAATTGATGCTTAGGGCGATCTTTCACCCGACTTCACCACGAGCAGCCAGGGTTGCTCAATTTCGCCCCTTATTTCCCGCTTTGTGAATACGATGTGAAGTTATTCCTATGCTCACTTGGGGAAAATGGCGTTGATATTTGTTCATGCAACCAATTGCCTTACTTAGATTACACAAGTGGTGTTACGTTACCGAGTTTGAACTAAATTTAGTTGCATGCTGTTTCGGTGATCTGATCGACAGCCTTTCCTCTTGATTTACACACCTACAAATAATTCCATACTACATCGGTCGTCGCGTAAGTTGATCACGACTGCGCTGCCCATCGCATCGAGCGCAAGTAAGGTGGGTAGTGTTAAGTATGATATTACTCACAGTTCACTCTCGTCATTCGTCGTTTCGAGTTCTTCTACTACTGATATACGTGTTTTTCTTGAGGTTGGATGGAGCGACTGCTTGAGTATTGGAGAGGTTAGGAATCATGTATTAAGCGCCAATTCTGAGAATATTTTATCTCAACGTATCGAGCTTGGTATACTTTGGTTGGGTCACTTAATACGTACGGCATGCACTCGTCTACCATACCGTGCCCTATTTTACGTTCCTCTCACGGAGTAAAAGAAGCCATGTTTAGAGGTCAGCATATCCCGTGACAACGTGGACTGAAAAGATGTAAGGTGAGCTTAGGTAAGGTAGGTGTCTCCTTCCTTCGTAAATGAGGTCCGATCGACCGGTCAGCCAGCTGGCTGGATGGCCTGAGGGATGACGACAAACCGTGAACAGTAGGAATCGTGTTGTCATCCTCTGTCGGGTCAGATTGGTTGAAAAGTGTATCTGTACAGCAAGACTATTCTTTATGAGAGCTACCGTGGCGTTCTCTTTCTTTCCCATCTGTTTCGGTCCGTTCCCTCTTTCTCGGATATTCGTTGCCATAGCCACGTACCCTTCCGTTTAACATTGAATGATGGTGAAAATAAAGATCTACCCAGAGGCTCGTCGCAGATATCCCCTCGAGTCATTGTATCCCTCAAAAGTGTATTTTACTCCAATTGACTTTGCATCTGTGCGTAAACCTTTGTTCTTTTTTTGGGTTAATGGTTTCTCGTTAGCTCAATTCCTAATAAGGGATACGGAAACTAATCCAATTTAGTCGTAAAACGGCATCCCATATGGCGTAAAAAGTAAGACAAGAGCGTGTATGCGGTTGCTACTCGTCACCACGCGCAATGTACTGCCATTGGCTGAATCACATATGTTCACGGCCGATTGCCTGGCGAGCTAGTGTGAAAGACTGATAACATGTTAATGTGAAAATGACCTTTGATTCGGAGTCACATGCATCCGGACTGCACTGATGTGTGAAACACCCTGGCCTGTCATTTGCTCCCGTTAAGAAGCACATGGCTTTTAATTGACGGAATGCTGACTGGCACCTTGTTGGTGACGCATTTTCAGAGGGATTTCCAATTCCTTGATTATTAATATGTGGATGCCCGATGTGTTTCCTGTCAAGGATTAAGTCGATATAATTTTGCGCCAGAAAAACCGTGTAAGCGAGAAATAATGTCATTGTTTCAATGTTTCATCCACCGTAGGCAGTAGACCGCACTGGAACAGACGACTTCATTATACGCATTGGTTTGCAGTTGTTTTTTATACAGTCTATAACCTTGTACCAGCCACCTTAGGATTTGGTTTCTACCCTGCAGCACTGTCTATTTAAAATAGAATGATTAAGAATAAAGCACAGTCTTCAGGGTTATGAGCTGATCAACTATATAGAAGAGGAAAAATTTCGAATGCAAGGGTGGCCTTGGCTGCATTAAGCCATACCGACTACTGTTTCTAACCACCACTTAGGTAGCAGGATTGACTCGAACCCGAACCTTATTTTCACGGGGGAATTATTGGCTGAGGTGAATAGTTTTAATTATTTCCTTAGATGTATCACAGCGAAACTGTACCTAGACGTAATGTGACGGCTTGCTTGTCTCCAGAGCCCATTGAGCTACATTTGATGCTTATCTCAAGCATGCATGAAAGGCCACTGGACAGAAGTATTACAAAGTAGTCTACTCCAATTTGGGTTTGAGTTGAACTGGTAATGGGAAAAAGAAAGGAAGGATGTGATGTAAATGGGCTAGGTTTCTATTCAGCCACTCCCTCTGTTCTGCGGACAGTTTTTTGTCAGGGCCGAAGGCTTTGATAATCCTAGTCGTTCTCCTGCTTAGCGCCTTGATCCCTGGAAGCACCTGTACCCCATTTCAATGAATCGCAAAAATGAATCGGTTTCCATGTTGCGTTGGTCATCGCAGCTGGTAATCTCGACCGCGTTGCCCTTTGCATCAACCGGTATGGTAATCATTAAGTATGCTGCCGCTCAGAGCTCCCGTTATCAACGGGTATACGAACGCTTTCGACTTTCAAATATGATTGTCTGCGTACTCTTGGTCGAATGTGGTAGGAGAACATCCTCAATAATTCAAAGTAACCTACGTGCCCGCATAGTTCATTCTTCGGAATAGATGTTAGATCCAAATAAAGTTAAGAGTGAATATTCAATGAGAACAGGGAATGGATCTACACAGGCGGGAAAAGATAAGATGCTGCTGCAGCCAAAACACGAAACACAGTCTAACTGTACAAACGCACGTGTTTTCAATCATTCTGATTCGATAGAAAATGACAGCACGATCGCCACTGTTCACGATTCACTGCCATATCCTTCAGTGTCTCCAGCCAGCAAGTCGATGAGTCTTCCGGACCCCAACCACGAAGGCGTGAGACACCTACTTCACCTAACTTCGCTGTACATTTTCTCATCCCACGTTGCCACGTCATCTGTTGGCCTCCACATGGCTTCTTCCATTCCTTAGGAGGAACACAAAATAAGGCACGGTATGGTAGACGAGTGTTCGTCATACGCAACACGTGACCCAACCAGCGCAGTCAACTAAGTTTCATACGCTGAAACAAGCTATTTTCAGAAGTGGCACCCAATAGAAGATTCCTAACCTCAATATTACTCACCCGGTCACTCCATACAATCCTAGCCATACCACGTAAACATCGGTTGTCGAAAATCTCCAACCGACGAACATCGCCCACACGCATACTCCACGTCTCGCAACCGTACAACAGAAGTGAACGCACTGCAGCACAGTACACACGACCTTTCAACTTCAGTGAAATATCAGACCGACGCCACAAGTGCTTCAATCCAGCGTAAGCTGCCCGAGCCATGGATATACGCATACTTACCTCCAATCCCGAGCTACCATCGTTAGACACGCAGCTACCAAGGTAAGTGAAACGGTCCACAATCGTCAGCTCCTCTCCATCCAGTATCAAGTTCGGCGCTGCTGTCGTCCAGTCCTGTAACAGTACTTTGCACTTTGAAGGTGCAAACCACATGCCAAACCGAACAACCGATCTCGACAGTGGAGTGCACTGAGTAGTGCTGGTCGATCCCGGGAGTCGAAAGCACCTTTCAAGTCGCGGAAGACTACGACCGTAATGCGGCGATGTGTGCTTGTGTGACGTGTTTCGAGCATCTGTCGGAGAGTGACTTGTCTGGTCGATGCGCTCCTCGTTCCAAATATCATGATGCAAGGAGGTAAGTGAATTAGCAAGAGCTTTTCCACCAAGGTTAATAAGAACTGGTGGGAGCTTTTCGGGACCAGCTGCCTTTCTCCTCTTCAGAATATTCGACTGCACTTCCACTTCCGTATGGAGATCAAGTGACTCCTCCCAAGGATTCCCAGCTGCAGACGTCGGACTAAATACGTTAGCATGCGGCCAGCTAAACTGATCCCTGAAATGCTGTGCCCAACGGTCTAGTCTTTCCTGTTTACCATGGGTGAGCTCTCCAGTCCTATCGCACACGGCTTCACTAACCGGAGTTGGCCGCCCACCGCTGTACCGTGTAGGCTTAAGCAGTCTTTCCGAACAGCTGAATGAGACAGACGGTCGACAGCCAATGCAGTCTGTGGCCTGCGTCGATGACCATTCAGCTGCAGCAAAAATCACATTACAGTTAACTCACGGTCCGATTCGACGTACGTGGTCCAGTATGATCTACAGTTCTGGACAGAACCGCGCCAACGGTGGCTAACTGCATTATGGTCAATCTCACTCCGAGTACCCATCGAGTTAGAGCGCCATGTCGCTGTGCAACGCGAACTGTGCCAGAAATTCGTACTAGATAGAAATAAATGATTGTCTGCACAAAACTGGAAAAGTCTTTCCCTGTTATCTGTTCGCTGAGCAGGCAAGGCGCATCGCCCACCTAAACAGAATTCCGATGTACTTAGTTTTCTAACTTTTGCATTAAAATCACCTTCTAGGACTACAATGTCAGAGCGTTTGCTCTTCTGAACAAGATTTACGAGGTTATCGTAAAACTCGCCTTTTTCCATGTCAGTGCTGCAGTGTGTTGGAGCGTATGCTGAGATAACAAATAAACTACGCTTAACACTGCTGTCCTTCCGGACACCCACTAATCCCTGCAGTCTCATGGCACACAAGCGACTGTTGACTGGGATCCAGTCTAAAAGGACGGCTTCACTCTTCCTAAATAAGACTAATTCCTACACCGAGTTGACCCACAGCTTGAGCCACTTCGTCCCCTGAAGGATGCAGGAAATACCTTGACGAAACACTAGGCGCACTTAGTTGAATTACTCTACTCGAATCCTAAATTCGTGTTTCACTCACGCAGCAGATATCAATCGCAAAGGGAGTCCACTGTGAGAGCTAAACACGCCTGTTGGCCAGCCTGCATTAAAGTGCGCACATTAGAGGAACCGAGATCCAGAGGCTGACGAGGCGTGAGAACATGTGGGCTAGCAGACTAAAAGCTGCTTATTATACTATTTGACCACGAACCGTTACGAGTATATGGCGTGGAGATACTAGGGTAGGCAAAGTGTGCAAAGATATTGGGTTGGAGATAGAAGAAACTAGTTGGATAAAAGATGGAATTCTAAGCACTATCATATTTATCACTACCCACCTCACCTGCGCTCGGTGCAATGGGCAGCGCGGTCCAGATTATCTTACGCGACGACCGATGCAGTATGGAATTATTTGTAAGTGTGTTTCTCATGGGAATTGATGGACGGGTACTACTAGTGGGTTCAGCCCTTGGTTCTGACAAGAACCTGACCGCAAAGCAGCGGGGTATAGCTGAGAGGAAGCCCGTCTACTTAGATCACTTATTCTTCCACTCGTTTTTCCTACTGATCTCTCAACTAAGTGGTGTATGGGAAATTGCATTAAAGCCACCGCATGTTCCGATTCGATAGACATGGTGTAGGATGATCTACCGTTCTGGATAGGACCGCAACAACGGTAACTTACTGCAATATGCTACATCTGACTCAGACTGCCCGTGGAGTTAGAGCACTTTATCGCTGTGCGATGCGAACTGCGCTCGAAAATTGTACTAGGCAGCAATAAATTATTATCCGCACATCTTGGAATGAGAAAATGTCCGGTGAACTGAGGTAAAGTACATACCTCAAGTCATCGTGGTTGGGATCCAAAAGTCCCATAATTTAGCTTGCTGCATAAGCTGAATGATATGGCGGCAAACCGTGAGCAGTGAGGATTGTATCCTCACTTTCTATCGAATCAGAATCATTGAAAGATCGCGTTTGCACAGTTAGACTGTGTTCGGTGCGTTGGATACTGCAGCATTCTTTTGGTGGTTGTATAAGTCCACTCCCTGTTCCTCTTGGATATTCACTATTTATGGAAACATGTAACTAGGGAAAAGTCAGCGGTTGGTGGGGCTCACCTCGCTGTTTAACGGTGACTGATGTTCCACGGCATTTATACAACACGCATGCAAAGGAATAACATATTCGTCTTGTTTCGAAGACCGTGCGCTTATGTATCAGCCTGTCTTGGGGAGTCTTTGATCAAAGACTCGAACTTCGAAGTGGCAAACCAAAAAATGGCGTTCACAAACCGTCCGAATCCAGTGACCGATGTTTCTTGCTGTTTAATGGTGAATGATGTTGGTTCCGATTCATCTACTTTTGTATCAATTCATATCAAGGGTGGGGCATTCCGATTTCCCCGGCGGAGCTGTTGATTGAGAAATTCGATTCTCGTGTCTCTGCCCACCCAAGATGTCTTGGAGACAAAAGCCGTGAGCCTATGGAATGGCTAATCACATCCGCCAAACCACAGTACCATCAACTGACTGCCGTCGAATTTTATAGTACTAACTATTGATGGGTCCACTTTTATTTGATCTTGTTTGCAACACCGGTACCTCATTTTTGGGCTCTGCGCGGCTCAACTAACGCAAAACGGGAGTTCCAGAAGGTGAACTGTGTCCTTTCGTTGGGAACTGTTTCCTCTGTTCGGTTCACTTCTCGAGCCACTTCCGATCTTTCGAGGGGTGATCAGCCAGTTGCGTGCCGAGGGGATTCTTCTCTACTTCTGTGATTTCATTCCCATCAGTTGCTGGGCCTGCCTCGTTCTCGTACTAATTTATGCAACTTTTAGGCATTATTTGTTTGATTCAATGTACTCTGCAAAATGCTTGTTGAACATGTATCAGTAGCTCTTATTGGGTGCCGTAGGCTTTTGCCTTTTTCCGGACACTGCAAAAGTAGGCGGATACTGACCAGATTATGGACGCGTTCACGACAGAACATTCCCTATTGTAGGGAAAATTTGTTTACCCACAAACCCGTCACTCTTTCTCCTTTTCATTTATCTTCATCTACCCTTTCCGGTCCTCAGATCTCCCAGTAGTTTTTCAAGTCGTGGAAATGGTCGTCTCATCCGTGTAGAAGATGCAAGTGTGTATCAGCACAATCCGCCAGTAATTGAAAACAATTCCCGTGTGTTTCTTGAGCGTGTCGATCAAGCAAGTGAACCTCAAAGCATACCAGTCTCTTTGAAAAAATCAGATGCACTCCAACAACGCCTAAGCCAACAACTGCAGGCACCGACGGACTCGTCTGGAAAAGCGGACTATTTCTCCGGGGTATACACTTTTCGTCCGTCCGTTCTTTCACCACAAGTTAATGCGTCTAACCGATCTTCTGGTTCACCACCGGGGCCCGCTTCTTTCGGTTTGTCCGCCAAAGCTTGTGGTGATTCAGTCGAATCCAGCTCCTCAGAACAAGGTTCGAAGTCGGTAGAGTTGCTTGGTGACAATGCATCTCTATTATGGAGATTGAGTACGGAATCGGATCCGGTCACCGGTCAACCGCCAGCCAAACAAACTGAGGATAGTACCTCAATGCACCCACTGCAGTACGAAATAGCCTGTTTGGAGAATACCGAGTCTTCAAACGGTGGCCATAACAAGTCGCAGCTGACTTCTGACATTTCAGTTAATGAATTGGCTGCCTATATGGAGCACATGGTTCACATTCCTGGTCGGATGTCCGAGATGGCGCAGCGGATGTATTTGTGACATTCGGTCTTTTTGTCTCTTCACTTTCAAGCATAATCTTCCCATCTAGCAATTGGTCCAATTTGATGAATATCTTCACAAATCCCCTCACCCTACCTCCAGTGAATCATCACCCATTACAAACTGTGCTACAGACGCATTCATGCTCGAGTCAGCCTGCTTGTATATAGAAATACATATATACATATGTGCATGTGTTCTCATCCGCTCACGTTCAGCTGCCAACACGCGGTACTGGAGCAGCCCCTTGTCAGAAGTTGTCACATCTGTCGGGCCTGCTCTGTGACTTGTGCTTACTTCATCCATGCCTTCGTTTCCTAACCCGACCACGTTTGTTGTCTCACGATCACCAAATTTCTGCTGAAGAGTGGGCAAACTCATTTGTGCCTGGCTTTTGCTGCCATGACAATTATTCTCGGATGCATTTCGCTCTTTTCCCCACGGTGTTTCCAGTCCACTCGAATCTGCATTCGGCCTGATCTTTATTTACTCCGAAACAAGAGAGGTTCTTTGTTCCCTTCTTTGTCTTCTCTCATTCTTGATCTTTGCTACAGACAGCATGGTAACGAAAAAATTACATCCGTATCCACCATCCTTTTAGTATGTCAAGTTTATAAACCTTTTTTTCTTGATCTCAATTTCCTATTCTCCATGGTTTTGCCATCCTGTCGGTATTCATTGATTTGCTCCCCATATTCCCCGTTTTGATGGTCATGTACATCTGTGGTTTGCTATTTCCGTCAAGTCTCATACGCCTGTGGACCGCATTATAACCCCTACTACGTCATGTCGTTTATGCCGTATACAGTTCTATCGGTGCTTCACTCTCTCTGTGATCTCTGTTGTTTCATTGTCTGCTGTCTCCAACCGTTTATCGGCATATACCTAACCGTTTGCTACTTGCTATTCTTCTTATGTCGGTCATGTCAGTTGCGCAAAAATCAGATTAACAGCTTTCAAGCAAGTTAGTTTGTTTCTTTTTTCTCTGTCCTCTTGTTCTTATATTAGGTGCCCTGAATATCTGAACAGACCATATTTGACTACTTATTCCTCATCCTTATTTCCTCTCCGTATCAACAACTCAGTTTATCGTTTGTCCCGAACCTCTGAGGATCTCGCATTTTATTGTGTTCCGCAAACTTTTACTTTTCCACGCGATGCACAAACCGCGAGCCCCTTGGCTTCTCTGCTTTCGACCGTGTTCCGCATTCAATGACAAGGATTGTCTTTATGCGTATTCGTTCCGTGTGTTTGTATAGTTCGGCGAGACGTGCGAACGGTCTAAAACGCCAACCCTTCAGAAGACCTCTTCGCTGAAATATATATATAAATGCATATTAATATATATATATATGCGCATAGAGAAATACCCAACCATATCTGATCATAAAGTTTTGGTTAATTTCTAAAAACAATTGGGATGGGTCGATATTTTTTCGTGCGTTTTTATTCTGCTTTTACAAAAGACACGATTGATAGTGCGGATGTGCGAATTTAGCCAGATGCTAAAAACGCTTTCATTCACAAGTGCAGTGCTTTGTTCTGCATCAGTGTAACGGGACAGCTCTATTGGAGGTACGTGCGTTGTTTGAACTGTACTGTGATTACATTCGAAAAGTTCGACGCTAAAGTAGATCTATCTGCACCCACAAGCGATTGGTTTGTCATTATAACAAGACTGTCATAATGCCCGGTGTTCTTTAGTCAGTTCCCCATCCTGGAGAACTTCCATTTCGATTGTTATCTGCTCCAGAAGTTTGCAAATTATGCATAGCGATCAGCAGTTTCTTATGGTCTGCGGATCATGGCGAAATCAACGACCATGCGACGGATAGGTCGTTTCCCGTACCAAACTAAATTCGATATCTTCTGGTAGTTTGATATCGAAAGACATTCACTTGTTACCGACAATGCTACACTGTGCGTCTGTTGACGTTGTAAGAGAGGCGCATGTGTAATTGAACCTAAACCTATTCCAAAGATTTCCCTGAACTATGTAAGTACTGTTACAGAATGTGATCAGCTACTGACAATGATAGCAACCTGTGGAATGAGTTATCCGCTTTGAAGTCTGTCATCATCGGGAAGCGAGGATATTGATTTAGTAAAACCGCGGCCGAGTAGATGAGGGTGGACCAGCCAACCGACTGTCGAGGAGCCATAACTGGTGGCCAAGGGCAGTCAGCACGCGTCCTCATTTGATGTAGAGGTAATTGGTCAAACTCCAATCATTTGACCATCTATGGTCAGCGGTTCGTCATGAGTGGTGGAAACCCACGCACTGGTGCAGTCAAGTTGGAATGCTTTGAGTGGCATGCAAAACAGCAATCAAGGAGACAGGACGACCCTTCGACGAAGGGTCGAAGACTTGCGCACAATTCCGCAGCGCTTCGTAAAAACCCATATACGGTACCTGATTTTGACATCATCATCATCATCATTCAGCGTTAAACAGCAAGGCAAGCCTCACTGACCGCTGCCATTACCCAGAGTTGCACGTTTATAAAAAAAGAGTGAATATCCAACGGGAACAGGGAATGGAACTGCACAGGCGGGAAAAGATAAGATGCTGCTGCAGCCAAAACACGGAACACAGTCTAACTGTACAAACGCACGTGTTTTCAATCATTCTGATTCGATAGAAAATATCTGCACGATCGCCACTGTTCACGATTCACTGCCATATCCTTCAGTGTCTCCAGCCAGCAAGTCGATGAGTCTTCCGGACCCCAACCACGAAGGCGTGAGACACCTACTTCACCTAACTTCGCTGTACATTTTCTCATCCCACGTTGCCACGTCATCTGTTGGCCTCCACATGGCTTCTTCCATTCCTTAGGAGGAACACAAAATAAGGCACGGTATGGTAGACGAGTGTTCGTCATACGCAACACGTGACCCAACCAGCGCAGTCAACTAAGTTTCATACGCTGAAACAAGCTATTTTCAGAAGTGGCACCCAATAGAAGATTCCTAACCTCAATATTACTCACCCGGTCACTCCATCCAATCCTAGCCATACCACGTAAACATCGGTTGTCGAAAATCTCCAACCGACGAACATCGCCCACACGCATACTCCACGTCTCGCAACCGTACAACAGAAGTGAACGCACTGCAGCACAGTACACACGACCTTTCAACTTCAGTGAAATATCAGACCGACGCCACAAGTGCTTCAATCCAGCGTAAGCTGCCCGAGCCATGGATATACGCATACTTACCTCCAATCCCGAGCTACCATCGTTAGACACGCAGCTACCAAGGTAAGTGAAACGGTCCACAATCGTCAGCTCCTTCTCCCATCCAGTATCAAGTTCGGCGTGCTGTCGTTCCAGTCGCTGTAACATACTTTGCACTTTGAAGGTGCAAACCACATGCCCCAAACCGAAAACAAGCGATCCTCTGACAGTCTAATTCTAGTGCCCGTTGTGCATGGTCGCAGGACTCGAAACAGGCCACACGACGTTCGTTGCCGTAATCCCTAGTGCCATAGCTTTCCTCCATTCCCAGTTCGACCCTACATCCAGGAGACCCTCCTAAAAGTAAATCTGTCCATCACCTTTCGTCCCAGGACGCAAGTTTGAACAAAGAAGTGAGAAGAGGTGGACACCTTGTCGAACGCCAACTAGTTGTTTTCCGAAATGACGTGACAGTTCAGCGTATAGCCCTAACGCGACTATATGGTAAATGCGAAGTAGCAATGCTCCGCAAAAGTGTCACAAACTCCCGTTGGCATAACTCTTCCGGTGGAGATGCACACTGAAATAGTGGACTTGGTCCGATACAGGAGTTCGAAAGCACCTTTCCAAAGTCGCGGAAGACCTACCGATTGTATGGCGGGACCTCAACGGTGCGTGTTTGGCGCGTTTCAGAAGTACTGTCGAAGAGTGAAGTATTTGGCTCGATGCAAACCTCGAACCATGGCCGGAAATCGCCGGCCTGTTGTTCGACGGATATTACTGTAGCTCAATCGGTCCTCAAACGCGGCGCGCATTAATTCAAAACTATACACCTTATGTAAGCTATCGGATTAGACTAATCCCACGACTGAATTGGCTGCAGTCCCACTACTCGTGTACCCTTCTTAAGACGGGTAATAATCAGTGATCACCCCACGATAGCGGGATTACGCTTTCTCGTGACAAATATCCACGAAAGCAAGGAGTAAGTTGATTTACATCAGCAATATTCTTTTCCACCCAAATTTGAAAAAGAAACTGGGGCAAGTGTTCTCGGGAGATCGGACAACAATCTCCACTCCTACAGAACACAGCCGAACTATCGATTCACTGTCCACTTCCGTTGGGGATTCAAGTGACAGTCGAACAAGGATTACAGCTTCAGACGGCGTCCGGACCTAGATTTACGATAGCGTAATGGCCAACGTTAAAACTGATCCTTGAAAATGATTCCTGCCATGCCCCCAACGGCAAATCCCACGTCTTCCCTGTCCTACCATGGAATAAGCTATCCATTCTAATGCGCACAACGACTTCAGCGGAACCGACGTTCGCCTATGTCGCCCCACGCTTGATCCGCGTATAAGGCTTAAACAGTTTCTGGACTGTTACATGATACGGAACGCACTTCCATTCTCTTCGGCTAACTTAACCACCCAGCGTTTCGCCGGTCATTCCTAAGGCTTGAGTGGGTCTACTTGTAGCTGAACTTCGCCGAGCAATTTTAATTCCATTTCCGCTTGCAGTTACGAGCTCGCGTTTTTTTGCTCCAGCTAGAATTAAGCCGACTACGGCAGAGATCCAGTTTTTTGTATGAACCACTAGATCGTGGGACCCGCAGAACGAATCTCCAGGACTGAGAATGGCATCGCCTGCTATAATTTGATCCCACTGATCGTCTACATTGCCACTGGTCGAAGTTCTTAGTTCCTCGGACAGTTTTCTCTTCGTAGCTTGTTGCGAAACAGCCGATCAGACATAACGGTTTCGGAACAAGCCAATTTTTTTGGTGGGCCGCTGCGGTCCGATGGCGCATGTCAGCCGTGCAGCAAAATCGCATTAAAACTACCGCGATGGTCCCGATTCGGACGTACGGGCTCCATCCAGTACTGACTATACAAGTTGCTGGAACGAGAACCTGCTGCCCAGACGGTAAGCTAATGCATATGGGTCAATTTGGTCAGAGTACCCGTCGACCGCGAACGTTGGTCCGGAAGATTTTGTATAGATAGGATAACAAATGAATTGTCACACTGCACGCAAGAAAGTCGAGAGAAAGTCCTTCATCCCTTGTCTGTTCTCGCTCTGCTGGCTAAGAGCGCATCGGTCCCATTCTAACAGGATCGCTCGAATGCACTCAGATTGGCCAACTTGATGGCATTAGAAACGTCACTGCTTGGCCCAAATACACAATGTCAGAGCGTTAGCTGTTGCTGAGACCAAGGCAAGTACAGGCCGTTATCGTAAATTCGTTTTCTCCATTCAGTTGCTGCAGTCTGTTGGAGCGTAAACCTTGCGAGAGATAAACAAATAACTACGCTTAACACTACTCATCCGTTCCGACACCATGATCCCGCACACAAACAGGAGCGACTGTTGACCTGGGATCCATCTAAAAGGGCCTGATTCGCCTTCTCACTTAATTAGGATGTTCATATCCGTTGAACACACTTGATGTGACTGGATTCGTCTCCTCCTGAAGTGGCGAAGAAAATATTTGGACGGAGACGTTTCGGCGCCAGGTTGAGTGGAATTACTTCCACTCTACTTCACTCGAATCCTGGAATTCGGTGTTTCACTGCACACAGCAGAGAGACTCAAATCGAAAAGTGAGGTATTCCATGTCAAGAGCCAACGCCCTGTTGGCCAGCCCGCAATTAAAGTAGCGGCACATTGAAGGAACCCAGAATTCTGAAGGTCTGACGAGGCTTGGAAAATGTGAGGTCTAACAGATGAGAAGACCCCTACTACACTACTTGACAATAAAACCCGTGCTCGAGTCTATCGGGCGTGTTATCAACGGAGCATACTATGGGTCCCGATGAAGGGGCAAAACAGATTGGGGTTGGAGACAGTGAGAGACAGGCTGTGCAGAATGGGCCAGCCGCGGTCGCCTAGATTACCACATGGCGCACAAGACGAACGAGGCAGTAGTGGAATTTGTTTGTTTGTTTTTTTTGAAAGCGGACTATGGGGAAATGATGGACGGGTATTGGCTTAGGGGAAGTCCAGCCGCTAAGCAGAAGAACGATTAGGGTTCTCAACCAAAGCCTTTGGTTCTGAAAAGAACCTGACCGCAAGGCAGCAGGTCAGACCTGAGTGGGCGCCCATCTACTTGGATCAATTAGTCTTCCACTCGTTTTAACGACTGAACTGCTAACTCAGATCAACTCCCAACTTGGAGGACCAGGAGACTACTTCGTCAGGCCTCTACCCATTGACCTTCCAGGCATGATTGGATCTTCGGCTTGAGATAAGCCATCCTGTATAGCTCGTTGGATCATGGAGGCACGCAAGCCGTCACACCACGTCAAGGTGTAGTCTCGTTGTGATTCTGACCAGTAGTCGATAAACTTCTCGGCTATTCTGAGATCGCTTGGGTTGTACCCGTTTTACTAAGCGGGACGGAATTTGACTTGGATCAGAATAGATTGGTTGGACAGGAGTGGAAAGCATACGGTTTTATTTTAGCTGAGTCCGATTTTTTCTCATCATGTCCGCAACTTGCCCTGGTCTTCATCTCTTTACAGTCAATTCCACTTGCGTGTCCGTGTTAGATGTTCCTTCGGGGCGAAAACTGTTTTGCTTTCTTGTCTGCGGAAAGACAAATCCGCTGAAACGTATGGGATTTGTGCTGGTCTACCTGTGTAGGTCGTTCTCCCGGCAACAGATGGGATATTTTCCCCATTGAAAAAATTAAGCAAAACCATGGAGTCAGCAGGATGACCTGTTGGCCACTGTAGTCAGTTTCAGTGATACTGAGCGACTAAGGTAGTCGATGCATTCAACTGCGGAAATATGAACTGTCGTAGGACATTTTAAATCAGGAACATGGGGTGTGCACTTAAGTGATCGGGGTGATGAGAGGAAGTGTATCAGTCCGTCCAACTGGCTTCCTGCAAATGCGCCGTATTGTCGTGCAATAAGCATGGGTTAAGATGGCGAATAATGTGAGTCCATCAAAGACCGGAATGAGAATTCCATTCAGACAGCAGCAAAACAGCAAATCGGCCGTATCATTGTCTATGGGAGCGAACATCGGCTGAATGTTCATTAAACTCTCTGTGACTGTCACTCATGATTTTCTCGTAGAGTCTCAATTTTAAGAATCTGCTTGTGCGGAGTCCGATCATGTCCACGAAAATTTCTGAATACCCTAATTGGACGTGACAGGCTATCCACATCGGTTCTTCAGTTTCTTATCATTGGCAAAGTTAGGGATCCAAGTGCTTTGGAATTATCAGTTGATTTTTTCAGTTACTGAAAAAGGTAGTGGGTCATAGGCACTCAAAAAGAATGATAGAGAGGGAAAATGAGAGTAACGTGCTTTGGTTCGTATACCCATTCACTTCTCGTATACACTAGTGACGCCGAACTTTCGGGCTTTGAGGACTAATGCTCCGTTCACTTGGTGCCGGTTGGTTTAATTTTTGTTTGTCCCAGTTGCCATGATCATCACCTCAATTTGACCGTAGCCGAAGAACAACACGCGCAGCTTCTAATCCAACGTTGAGTTAATTTAATTCATTCTATACGCACTATAGTCGTTGTTGAGCAAAGTTGCAGTTCAGTAACCTTTGGGTGTGGTTGTTACGAAGAATAGGTGTATTTCATTCACTTCTGTACCCACTGCGAATCGTAGCATGAGAACAGCTAGTTCAACGGTTTCTTATCGTTTAATAAAACTTGACGACAATTTAACTTATCTGGATCATAATAAACACTGCCGAACGCAATTATCTGAGTGGTTCACTAGCCTTTCAGTCTCGCTACTCGCAGTATAGGCATATCAGGTAAGTGAGTTTATTCCGCTCTTTCCAGTGGTTGCTGAACTACACCCTATGTCCACGAGTGAACCGGGAAATCTGTAGACGATTCTTCTACGTGATGCGAGGTTTGAAAGTGTAAATATGAATCTCAGCAGAAAAGTTAGTACCAAGTCTTCTGAAGACAACCTCCGTCATAGTGGTATCGTTTTACGGCATATGCCTTTTGTGAACACCGCTTGCAATAGGACCCCTGGCGCAAAGAACGTTGAAGCAGTTTCAGGTCCAGCTGCTTTAACTAACGCAGGACTCGAGCTACTTGCAGTTAAAAAATGCATGAGGAAAGCCACTCGATTTGCGGGCATTAGGTTGCAAGGATTCACAGCCAAAGTCTGGGTTGGCTTATTCAGAAGTAATCCGTCTTATAAACGAATAAGATAGGTTGGAATTTCGGCAAGTACGTGACTTGGGCAGAAGTATGCGGATAATTCGAAACGTGCATACAAGATTCCACTTCCGTAGTCACTCTTCTTAACCCATCTGCAACGTCATTCTCTCGCTTCACTCTTGGTGTATCAGGTGATCCGGATTCTGGCGTTCTTGGTCACGGTGGCGTTGGGGTTGCTCTGAGCAGCTGACTGAAGCGTCGTTGTTTGTACGCCGTATCTATGTATGCACCCACTGACTACAGCTTCCCTGAGAAAAGAATGAGTTCTATCGGGAGTTATCTCGGTTATCCCGGCGTTTGTGCACAACAGAGGTTGCAGGTGATTTCAAAGCCAAACTTGGGTATTTAAAAGAGATGGAACATCATGTCGGAGGCCGATTTTCTGTCCCACCCGATCGTACAAACAACGCAGAATGTCTCTTCCAGATTTGTTTAGACCACGTACTGTTTCTGGCATCAAAAGTGACATCGAATCACCTGGTACGCTTCTTTATCTCCACGAGGTTGGATTAAGATTGTTCACATCACCGTTCGTCGTTGGTGACGTAGATCAGTCGAGGATTGTCGGCCAGTCTGGTTCACACTCGTTCAATGAGATCATGCTTTTGTCTGGGTTCGCTTTTGTTTGCTTTTAGTCCGTGGTCACTCCAGCACGAAAACCAGTTGTCCTGCACAGTTGATTCTAGTCGGTAACCGCCGACTACAATTTCATTCGGAATTCTAAATCCGGTTGTTATCCCAACAAAAAGTCCAGGATCAGGATGAACACTGGGAGTAAATCAAAGAAGCCCTGCACTCAGCGCTAACTGCCATGGAAGACTTGTTGCCAAGTAAACGTCAGGAACGATGGATATCCTCGATTTCAGCTTGTCTTTTGTATGCTCTCAGATCCATCCTTCCGGATGCAACATAAAATGAGAGATCTCCGAGACATCAGCTTGTCAGGAATTTGAAAGGTGTCCCGGAGATGTGGGGGGAGGGAATGGAAATGACTGAGACTTTTGGAAGTATTCATGGCCTTTAACGACAGATTAGGAATACTGGTCTGCTGTAACCGAGTGTGGGCCAGGTGACGAAATGATCCGGATCCGGATCCGGATTGCTGATTCACTCTCTCAGGATCGTTGAGCGGAACACTTTAGTGAGTGGTTTAGTTGGTCCACAGTCACAGTGAGTCTTCTAATTATCTGCAGGTAAACCAACGCCGGTGGATGTCAGCCGTCTATCCGAAATGATGACGAAGGAGATCGGTTTTCTCAAAATGTATAAGGCAGCTGGACTAGGTGGACTGTTACCATCTTTCTTCGTGGATGATAGGGAAATGATAACATCGGAGTTGGCAAAATACCTGGGTCAATGTGGGCCAAGAAGTGGATTCCGAAAGAACCGGCGATTGTGCCGATTTACAAGAAAGATGATAGATCTTCATGTGAAAATTACAATGGAATTAACTCAGTAGGCATCGCATCTACGCTACACTTTGGCATTATCCTCCGCTGACCATCTGGTATTTGCGAATGGTGTATGCGCGAGAATCAAGCCTGCTTTTGTCCCTTCCAGGACTGGTTGACCAACTTTTCACTCTGCGACAGATCTTAAAACATGGGCACATATTCCGTAGACACGATTTAAAAGTGGCGTTTGACTCGGTCGATTGTGCAGCTCTTTGGTACTGTCTCTCATTGAACGGTGTGCTAGAAAAACTCATTTCACTCCTCCAATCTCTGTATGCGAATAGTCGAAGCCGATCTTTCACATGAGTTCACCGCTAGCGGTGGTGTTCATCAGGGTTGCCTCTCATCTTTTCTTTTCAATTTTGTCATTGAGATGTTTATAGAGATCGTCTCATCCTCATGTGAGAGTAGTGGCATTGATATTTTCTCGGATAGAAACCTGTCTGATTTGGAATATGCGGACGATATTGTGCTGCTGATTGAAGATGCCAGTAAGTTGCAGGTTCTCCTCGATCGTATAAGCAGTTGTGTATATATGTTTGGGGTGCGTTTTGTACCATCAATGTTAGATGCTGTTGCAAGACTGGATTGAGTGGAAGCGAAATCTTGTTCTTGCAAGGAAGAAATGGGTGAGGTCGATTGATTTGGTTGCTTGGATAATTTTATCTCATCTGGTGGTAGCACGTATTGCTTCATCATATGCTCGTTTTCGAAGTTCTGCGTGTTACTTCACTCACAAGGTAATATAATGTGTAGATACTATCATCAGCATAGCCATTTGCGAGCGGTGGTAGAAACAGTGAAAAGCGAACGGAAGAAGTTCACCATCCGCAATTTTCCAGTCGTCGGTCTACTGCACGGTTCCGTTAGTACGTGCTGCTTGCGACTTGAGCCACACCACTTACCTTTGCAATGCAGCTGTCTAAAAGCGAATTTCCTTGTCCAGGTAAATTATTCGGTCCATGAAAACAGCTCATCAAGCTACCCAGCATGGTCATGCAAATCATACTGAATGCGCAGTGTCTATTCAGGTCAACCAGTTTTGCTTCTGTATCACTGGTCAAATATGGCAGACCGTAACTAAGGATGCAGGCGGCCTTCGATGCTTACTTGTTCCGGTTAGGTGACGATATTGATTGGGTAGTCCCACTTTCCGCTGATTTTACCGCCATGATTGTTGTGTTGACTAAGTTCGCTAAATTTAAGCTAACTATGTGCAGTTTCGCTGTATAGTGTCTTACCTTCCCGTAGAAATGACAGTGTTTGCTCGTTGCGAAGCCATTGTCACATCATACTGTCGCTGATAGACAAACGTTTGTGACTGCCGTTAGCGTCATAAACTTCCGTGCCCACGTTCCCGTCAATGTTGTAACTCTCTCCCCTCTTAACTCCTCGCTTTTCCGCAAGAAAATACTTGGTGGAGCCATTCGCAGTTTGTGGGAATATCTTGTGCAGCGCTTAGATTGCCACCGAATGTCTGAATAAATGAATGGTGTTAGTGATGCGCATGAGTCTGCAGATGTCCTTTAAACCTGCGCAGTTGGTGCAATGGCCGTTACTAAGCTGTCTTCTGTATTCTACGTACGTCTTCATCCTTTCGGTCATATTGCATTGATTTCTATCCGCAAACTGCTTATCCGAATCGGTCTTGGGAAGCAGAATTAAGGAAAAAGGCCACGTCCTGCGGTGTGATTTGTAGATGGATTGGTGGGTTGGTAAACTTTTGCACTTTAATTGTGCTTTGTCATCCAACTGAGTTTTGTCAAATTCACGTGCAGCTACATCATAAGGGGAATTCTTTAACCAGTTGGTATGAGTCAGGCTCAGAAAACTGGCTGATAGTGTAAGCATTCACTTTCTTCGAAAACATCTTCGCGTCGCAACATAGCTTATTTGCTTTTTATAAGGGTCCTAATGTCATTCTTAGCGAGAGGGTGTGATATCATAGAGGCCTTCTAATCTGCGGTTGCTGGGACGATGAACTGATGATCCAAAAGTGTTCGACCTCATCGAGATTACGATTTTATGTGATCGTAGTATTTCCGAGGCTTGCCCGCAGTGCATTTCTTAATCTGAAGCAGTTCGCGGGTGTAGTATACCTTAAACATCCAGTTAGTTGATACTATTATTAGAGATCAGTCCGACTGTTCAGCTGATTTGCGGCTTTAAACTCGCATTCTGTTCTTCCTCCTAAACCAGTTTTCAGAGTGAAAAACACGATATGATTTTAGCGGAGGAGAAAAGCTCACACTACGAAAAGTTAAAGTAAATTTCGGTGTAATAATTCACCAGTCTGCATAGGATCTGGCGTATCGAACTTCGTGTTGAAGACGCAATTTCCCTTCCAGAAACGGCTTCCGGTCCACGAGGGGCATACTCCCTGCGAAAGCATAAATATGCATTAGTTGCCGTATTAGTTTACCACAAGTTAAAAGATAAGACGATAGAGGATCTGCAAACGGCTTAGGCGCCTTAACAGGGTTTTATTTGACTCGCCTCCTGTTAGCTAATGGTCCGCACTTTTGTTGGTGCAGTTGTTCAGGATGAAAGTCGAAAACAGAAGATGATAGTGTCTACCTGATAGTTTATCAAGATGGAAGACAATATATGGGTTGTATCGCACCATAATTAAGAAACGTATACTGGGGAGATGACATCATTTGCTAATGAAATCCATTTAGTTAAACATCAGCTGGTCTCCATTAAAGAATAATGACTACTCTACTTCATTTTAGTAGGTACTGTGAGGAAATAAACACTATCAAATGTTGACCATGACTGCATGTATAGAGTTTTTCGTGACATTATGTTGATGACTGCCCTTTTGCCATCACTATCCAGAACTTTATAAATAGAAATCATCTTCTGAATGTTGTTTGAATGTGCTTTAGCGAAGATTACACCACGGTTCTTTTGTTGTTACAACGGTCTCCATTGTAGGCAATGTTTGGACCTGGTTCAGCCTGTGCGTCCTAGATGAAATATTTTTATCCCCTAGTAAAAGTCACTCGCGTCGGATTCGTTTTATTTTGAATTTCTTTTTGCCACGTGTAACAGCCATTTTTCTGCATTTTTCATCAACCATCAGTGTATGACTTGTCCTTACATCATGGCAGCGTCAGCTACGCTAGCGATGGCCAGTAACACTAAATTATGGTAAATGCACATCATACGTCAGAACCCCGGCTAGATGAAAAACCACGCGTTTGCACCTTATCCCACCTGCCATGTGGGCTATGAGGCCAATCCAGAAGCGTTTAGATATTCTATCTGTAGTCCACTGGTTTTCTGCCCAAATTATTTGAGCGTATGACGCATACCGTGATGAACTTTTCGAAACTTGCTTTTTATGAACCGGTTCTCCAACTGAACCTACTGACGGCGAATCCTGAGCGTGACCTCGTAACTCCGCTGGGGGAGCGCACGCGATGCAGATGTGTGTGGATTGCGCCCACGCGTAGGCTGCAACCTTACCGAGTCACCTGCGTGTGTAAATTGTATCGAGTAGCAGTTGTCTAGTCTGTCAGACCGTATTTATTATTCGCAGTGAGAATGACCAAACTGGCTTACGCTATTGCACTCCACACAGTCTTCGTCCTTACCAAATCATTTCTTTTGTTCGCCGAATGTTCATAGGAATTCATTTCTAGATTATCTAAATTATCATTGTATTCAGGTTCCAACACTGTTCCCGTAAAGCTGCCTAGCATTGTAATCAGAGCAAGACTAACTAGCGGTATCCATCATGATCCAATAAATTTGAATTCGTGTGTTTAACAAACGGAATTCGCACGTTAACGTTTTCTACGTGATTGAAACATGATCAAAGCCGCTAAGGATTTCGAGGTCACATCAAAGACCGCTCAAACCAGTGACTTTGTGTGCAGTGAAATTATCTACGGATATGGGTTCCTGCTACTCAGAGCTGCGAACAATTGAAGATGTTCGGTATAAATCATTTACGTCCAATGGTAATGTGGCTTTGGCGATCATGCGTTTCATCATCAACTGTTGGATACATTGAGTCTCTTCTTAAGGGAGTCAATCAACGTGTTTCACTTCCCGAAGCCTGAATCCGCATTACTCGTGGTTATGCTTGTCGTACGTGATCCAAGTTTTTGTTTTCTGTTTGTGGAAGAGGTACTGCGGTAACCGTGTTACTTGGGGCGCGAAGACCCTCCTTAAACCAAACGTGGTGCTGCCGGGGCAAGATCAAGTAACGAATTGGTTGCTCTTATTCTCAATATAACTGGACCCTCTCAGTTCGTACTTCGACGGAATGTGGTAGTTTGTGATCTCTCTTATCCTTCAACTAATAGCCCCAGTGAATTCAAACAGTCCAAGTTACCGTTGTTGCTTTCACATTACTTCAAATGTGTGCCGTCTCGGACAAACAAATAATATCGGCTAGTGTTAAAATCAGATCTAACTAGCAGTTACATCTGTATCATATCCACAATGGTTAATAATTCAATCTTTCAAAGACCATCTGACAGATTAAAATCCCCATCCAACTTATAACAAGTCTAGTTGAAATATAAAGCGAGGCTGATAGCGACTTTCTCACAAAATCCACAAAACAAACAGACTATTCGTGATCTATTCTAGGTGCATTTTTCCAGGATGGCATCTCGTGTAGCAACAACAAGCTGCGGTCTACATTCGAACTGCATTCTTCATTTTTGAATTTCTCAATAATGCCCTCTGTGACTATTGATATTCGTATTTTCGGTCAGGTTATTTCCACTATTGGTTACCCCAAACTGGCTGGTCTTATAGCCCATGCGGCCAGATAAACCGGATTGGTCAAGTTTTTCTGCGCTCTGCAGAGAGAAATAGTCCCGACCAATTATGAACTTTGCGAGGCGAGCACCCTGGTGCTGTTGTGATTCCCCGCTGACTTTTGATCCCGACGCCCGTTGGAATACACGTGTGCGCAATCAAACACAATTCAGGCTAATCCGCTTCCAACAAGCAACTTCAAGATTCACCGCACCCTATTAATCGCCTTCTATTTCGCTATGGCTTCTTGGGAATCAGGTGAAATAAAGAATCTGAATTTGATAAAGCGATGAGGTAATCTGTTATGGAATTGGATTATAATTGAAACTTGATAACTGACTAAATTAAAGCGACTAAGTCTGAATCCACTGATCTAAAAGTAAACCCACTATGGGCTATTTGTGACAACGTACTCACTTCGGAAATACACTTCTCTTCACTGTCCACAACTGCAATTTACCATTCATGTTTTTTCATCTAAAGATGACAGACCTCAAAATTTGGTTTATTCTTTCTCAACCTGTAGTTTTGTTTCTCCCCTAGTTCCAGCCTGGATTAGTTAAAAGCTAAGGATTGCTTCGGTCATTCTAGAAACTGTCGTGAATAGTTGCCTCGTACGTATCCACTAGGCTACGTATAGGACTAGTTTTTCCTTCTACGAAAAGCGGTTGTTAGTCGCACCATCATTGTACCCCATCTCGTGCATGGCAGATCCCCAATCTTGGTCGCATCGCCTGAACAGTTTGGAGTTCGGTTGCGGTCAAAAATGATATGACATTGACAGAGTATCCCCTGACAACACGTTTGAATATAGACTGAGCTACTGGTGGCAAAGTTTCGTGTGACTACTCTTCTATTTCTTTGACGGAAAGTTCAGGCATTCTATCTGGAATTGTTCATTTTGGTCATATTCCATTTGAAGTGTATTTAGAAGCAAACTTTATCAACCGGTTGACTGGTTAGCATCTCGAATTTTGTCACCCCAAATCGTCCAACTGCAGAAAATTTTCTCAAATCCAAACTGCTTAATCAAATTGTATTTTGTATATTGTATATTATTAGGAAGTACCCCTCGACTTTCCCGATAACATTCCTCGGTTAAAGGGTTGCTTTGGATGAGTACCAGAGTATAAAATACTGGGGTATTAAGAATAACCATTTCCTCAATGATTACCTAGAACAAATGTGTCACAGAAACACGTGAATTTATGGTGAACTTACGGTGTGAGAATACAAAACTTAGTAAGATTGTTTTTTGTCCCATGTAATTGGCAAGGGATACCAAAAATAGAGTGCGTCACGTGAAATGAAAAAAAGAATAGGCATTTTCCTACTACATGAGTGTAGGCGGGTAGACGATAGTAGTAATTACCAAGAGAAAAACAATATTTTCTTTGTCATTCCATCTGCAGGACAATCTTCGTTTCCTCTGGCAAACAAGCCACTTCTGTTCGGCAGCCGACAATAGAATAGGGTGGGTTGGAATTATTTGGAATTAGTTACAGAAAAGGTTTTGAGTTCAAAACAGACCAAGATATTCGGTGTAGCAATGCCTACGTTGGATGCACACCAAAGTGACAAAACCACGATTTTCAATCTAATAACCCCCTTAATCACGAGAAACTTTATACTCCATCGCCAGCGGAATCTTAGACGAAGATCGATATCCCCTGTTTCCTCTTTAACATATTGGCTTCACACTATTGTACGTGGGACGGAGACGAGAAGAACCGAATCACGTGACCATTTGCACGGAGGTCATCGGACGTCCCGTCTGAAAACTGCTTACTTGATCGCTTTGCTTGGCCTTGCGTGTTTTGCTGGCTTGTCGGTGGGTCGACGGGTCTGGCCTGATTGTATCCACAGATGGGAATTGCTGTTTATTATAATGGAGATCTGTTTTGCTGAGGGAATTTAAAACAGAAACAAACGAAAGTAAACTGAAAGTTTATTGTTTGGTCGACCGAAACGTTCTTGTTAGGGAGAAAAGCAGAGTCCAGCCACACTGACTCGCTCTGATAACCACCTAGTTTAGCGATTGTTTCAATTTCCAATTTAATCTGGATGAGCAAAGTAGCTTAGAGTAGCTGTAGTAAAGGTTTCGTTTCCATGTTTCCGCGCAGTAACTGACCAAAATTTCATCTCATCGGGGACGTGAAGAATATTAAATGTACACATTGTTCTCCAAAAAACGGAAAGCATATCCAAATTCGAACGGCAGAACACGCACAGTTAATAGTTCCCAATGTAACCACAATCCCGAGAGTCACGTGAAACGCTCATTTCGTCCACCGTGGTTGCGTGCGCTGGACAGAAACGATGGCACTGTGGAACATAGCGCTGGCAATAAAGCAGACTGAAATTGTCGCTGCTCATTCCAGTGGGGATTTGTGTAGAATTTCCGTTCGACGAATTATTTGAAATTGCTAATAATCGGAAAGTGACTTTATATCTGGCAATTTACGGTTATTCTTGCCCGCCACTCAATGGCAAAGCTCACTTAGGCATATTTAAACATCCATTGTACAAACAAATCAGGTCTCAGCATCAATTTTCCCTGTATTTTGGAAATGGGTCAGAAATAGTTCGACCCGTCACACAAATGGCTTAATTGGATGCCGTTTTCTGCTGTTCAAACTGTGACGGATCAGGCATGGGCATTTTCCTGCCTCGCCTTTACTAATTCATCTGGGTTTCCGATCGCTGCTCAGTAATTTGCAAGCAGACAGGCTAGTGTTTGCGAACAGAGGATCCATTTCTGTATATTGTCGGGAAAAAGATGTAAATCGAACTAATTGCGACAGGGTATAGGAATATGGTTAAAAGCTGTTTAGTAGAAGGAATTACTCTTCTTCCACTAGAATCTAAGACCGTTTAGTGTTTTTGCAATGCTAACCGTTTAGGCTCAAAAACTTGTGAAGCTGGCAGCAATACTGATGGGACAGATTCCAGGTAATTATCAGTTGTTCGTTGCATTAGTTTTCTGTGCCCAACCAGTCGTTGTTGATTATCAGTGTGTCCAAATCAAATGGAAATAATGCACAATATCGAGTCTGTAGGTATTGACGAGGTCCAAGATCAAAGCTCATGGGTACGCTAAAATGTACAACACTAGCGACGATGCACACGCACTAAGGATGGCACCTCGACTGGTGATAAAAAACCTAGGATCGGAGCTCCCGAGTTCAGAGATCTGGACCTCTGGAAAATCAAAAACGTGAGCTACCATCAGCGGAAATAATCAAGACTACTGATATCAAATGTGCCTTAACAGTAAACCTTGGGTCCTGTATTCAGCCAATTTATTTTCTTTTGGTGATCGAATTGGTAGTCAAATCAGTAACAACCACCCCGAATTTGTGGCAGAAAGCTGTGGTGCGGATAGTGTTACTTGGTACGCAAGCAACTGTACTTCTGTGGTAAGTGGCAAGATAAAGAAAATAATCCGTTGGAAAATTTTCGTGTTCCGGTTTCGTACGAATCATAAAGAGAAGTCAATAAACATTACATTAGTGATTTTTGACTCCACAGTACGACAATCGAATAATTCATGGGACATGCAGCATGGTGTTGAATTCACGAGCGGACGATCTCAGTTTATTTTGGTCACGTGTGTGATAACAAGTGAACGGGCAAAACCGGTCGATGAATCACTGACGCACGCTGCCGTATGTTGACTTAACGCCGTAAAGCCGGAAACACGAAGTTTGAGAAAAAACAAACAAGCGAATGGGTGGAACACACACCGTGATAAAATTACTGCACTTTGCCTCAAATTCTCGAAATAAGTTGGCAACTCTATACGTTATCGACGTTACGTTTGCAAATTTGAACAGTGGAAGAATGGGATTGCGAGTTGCGCAGTTTTACTCGTTCCATTAAAGTTTCATTAAAGTATGCACATTTCCAAAGGTGTGAATACCACGTGGACAGAAGCGATGCACGTTTGCAAATGTTGCTAATTTAACTTAAACTACAATAGTAGCAAATGCATTTGCTACGACAAATCCTCTGAGTAATGCTTTTGTTCATTGCACTGCGTTGTGTGATTAGGGTTCTTCCCAGGTTTCTTCTCTGTGAAAACCGTGATATTTTTCGCCCAACTTTTTGATCCAGAACGACCCGGACCTCATACATGGGTTCATTCTTTGACTTCTGGAAGATCACACCGTTGTTCGAATATTGTGATGTAGTTACCAGAATTCAATCCAATTCACACTTTGAATTAGCCTATTATCCTACAGAAAATTGGTTTTTACCCAAATATTTGACGTGAATAACACTAGAAGTTGGTTGAGTACACGATTTTGAATATTGTTCTAGATCCTTTATGGTCGGACCATTTGGGCTGTTGACCAGCCAGGCATCCTAAGCTGCCATGGACCGTCTAACGTTGATTTTCCTAAATACCATTCATTCATTCTTTTCGTTGGTCATGTAAGCATCCGATACAAACATCGGGGTAGTTGGATATGCTTAAATTCTAAGCGGAAAGTGTCGTTCGATTTTCTGTGTAAGGCATTATCCTATTTAAGGATATTTTAGATCACAGCTACTTTTTTAATTTGGTACACTGAATTCCAGTCTGATTTTCATTTCAAGTGCATGACTGTGACAGTTGAATGTCGCACTGATCAAAATGCATCTGACCTTTTCAAGAAGCTTTGTTTGCAAACGGCTTCACTTGGAAATAAACGTTGAGATTATTTTTGTTTCCTATGTTATGTTACTTATCTTGTGCTGTAAACATGGATCCTAAATTTTCTGATATCCGCCAGTCCCTTCTAGCAAACCACTGTAAGTACTGAATTCTGCTGATTCAGCTGAACATCTCGAAATTCAGCCAGCGATTGCCGCTAGTGGTATGATCTGATGAACACTGTTGGCGTGCTGTCACATGACCACAACCCACGTTAATTCCTCGGAAGCAAACCACGCTTCTTGAAAAATTCGTTTATCAAATTTTAAAAACAAGAACCTCCAGATTATTTATCGATTCATGTTCGATCAAACTACAAATTCCAAGAGGTGAAATTTTTCCCCAAAACTATGGTCAGTACCTCTTGATTCGTTTGCACCTGAATGAAAATGGGGTGAACTGAATTCCGTGATTCGGTTTTCCAGTCCGTCAATGGTCAGACTATTAAAAATGACAGGTACAACGCAAACGGCTAGGGAGTATTTTTGACAAGATGCCAACACGATACTTTTATTGCAACTCAAAAAGACGGCCATTTTTCCACGAACTCTCTATTGGTCAGAACTGAGGTTAAGGAATTTCATCTCTCTCTATTTGTCTTTGTTCTTTTTACTTCAATTTTTTAGTAAAAATAAGTTTCCAACATGGATTTCGCGAACCCGGATGGAAAATGATTAACTCGTTGAACAGCACACTTAAAAAAACTTCGCCAGGCATCCCGAAACCACGAAGTTGAGTTTTACTGGACAGAATAGTGGGAGGAGAAAGCAATTGTTCTATGAGAACAAAATCATGCTACTGGATTCTTTTAACTTAACGAATATCTAGTTCCAAAATGGATTGACTTTATTGGAAATTCATGATAAACAGAAGCATGAGCTCACTTTGGACTTCCGCGCAGATTGGATACAAGTTGGTGTTTCGTAGGAATGTGGCGCAAGAAAGTGTTGATTTACCCCTCCACTTGCAAACTATTCAAACATGAACGGAATGAATCGGTTAATCTACAGATTGTTAACGCGATAATAAAAAAATGTGGCCCAATCGGTAACGCCATGAACATTGGACTGAAAACTTTTTTCCCAACCAGAATGTGCTTTCTGGTATACTTTACAAGTGTTCATCTTTTTGAAAACTTGAAATCACTACCGCAGTACAGAATCAAAATTTAAGCCAACTTATGGTTTCCGGGGATAAGCAAGATATATTTTCAGGAAATTGAAACTACCCTTTCCTTCAACACGCTTGGCAAAACCAGACGTCTGCAATTTTTATTCCGCGCGTCAGGTGATTCTTTCAACATAACTGAAAGCTACTGGCTAGGCGAAAAAGAAAATCTTAGTAGATTAATCATGCTGTGGGTTCATGGGAATTCATCGAAACCGTTCGAAGTTTAGATTCAAATATTCTATGCCTCCAATTCTCTGACATTTTACCTTACACGAGGAAATCTTCAAAAACCTTTTGCGGACAAATTCAGGACTTTTCTCACTAGCTGGGAGAAAGTTCGTTTTAGCACTACCAACGTTCCTTCCGCATTCCGTGGCAATCGAATTCGAAGATATAAAATATCATTGCTTTATATTTATTTGCCGGCCACAAACGGCCAAGGTTGCCTACTCTCGCAAAACTATATATGGTATTTTATACCTGATTCCGTTTGCGGTTCCTTTCATAGTCAGAACAACTTTCGAAAGTCTTGATGTCCTTTTTTGATATGGGGATACTATTGCTTAAGATTGCTTAAGATATCATTTATTGCCGACACTTTTCAAGTCCCGGACCCTCAGTGTGATTATCCAACTACTACCAGACAATACCTTACAGGTTATCCAAATGAAACATTTTTTCGCATCAGCTCCAAACTAACTACGCAATAAACGGTTGACTTCGCTTCATGTTCTACCTGTCTATACATTCATTTGTGAAAACGACTTCCTAGATAGTCTTACCTAGTGTCGACCTCATTATTCTCTTATTCCTGACGCAAAAAGCAAAAGAAGACACCTGTTTTGTAATGACCGGTCGGTCAGTTTTTGCCTGAGGGCAGCAGAAATCAGGAATGGCCTATTTATTGTCACAATAGATTAAATCAATAAGAGTGATCCTGTTTTGGCAACAAATCGCTCCCATTTTTTGTCTATAATGCCCAACAAATCAAAGTGACTTCTTCCTTTGCCCTCAAAGCTTCAAACTCAGGTCAACTAAACTATTATCCGAAATCACACCATGAGATTTTGAGTCGCCCTTGCCAACTGTTGATTGAGATCGCGCAGTCGAACTTCATAGCTGTGGCATAAACTTGATTTCCGCCCATCCATGCCAGGTTGAATGGATTGAGCTGCACTACTTGGCTTTCATTATGCCAATCAAACGCGTCTATTTGCAGATCGACGATTCCTGAATTCTCGTTCTAAGGCTACAATATCTTGCAAGCGATGTCGAGATAATACGAAGCATATGCGGACACAGAATACAGACCCTGGAACAAGACTTCAGTCCTCATGAATAGAATCAGAGGGAGACAATTCCGTATGAGCCGCATCACATCAGTTCAGGGACAGGGCCCAGTCACGAATCACCTGCCACGTCCCAAACATTCAATCGTTTAATCTTCGCTTGAATAATCGATCACTGGTTCGTGCTACCACTTCAGCAGGAAGTCCGTTCCATATTTTTGTCCCATTCGACTACAAATAATACACCAATGGTAGGCCCACTGACTCCTTCTTCATCAGCGTAAGAACACCTCCTCGCCTTCGGCTATGGTTCCGAAGGGGAGTTCGCCCTTCAGGTTGAGACCCAAGTCTCCATAGCTAATACGCCCGGTGTGGATTAGATCATCCCGAGTGCTTTGGTAAGGCACAAGAAATAGTTCGATCACCTAAAGCAACGGTCATAAGGGCATCCACATAGTTCAGCAACCATGCGTGCAGTTGTCTGATGCGTTGCTTTCAGTTTCATCTTTTCCTCACCTGTGCAGGAGAACGAAGCGGGTTCATTATATTCCAAAAGACGACCTATCTGCGGAGGGGGGGCATTCACAATACCTTGAAGGGTTCCAACGAACGTCTACCGAAAGATCGGCGGATGGGACCAGGTATGATCGAAGTGGGTACACATTCCCTGTCAGTGTGCGGTCTGGTCTTCAAGCTTGGCGAAACCAAGACACCGAGGTTTCTCCGGCAGACGTTTGGGGGGATTTTCACGCGTGGTGTAGGCCGAGTCACAGTCAAGGTGTTGCGGTATTCCAACATACACGTAGGCGCATTTGGTAAGGTTAATGAGAAGTATTCACGTCTCCGTCTACCTCATCAGCCTATCCCGGTCGTTTTGAAGAGCCCTCCCTCGGCTTTTGACCAAACAGTACGCCTTATCTTGAGGTCGTCGGCACAAAAGGTAAATGGTAAGCTGAGAGATGAAGGCAGATCGCTAATGTGCATTAAGAATAGCAACGGACCAAGGTCAGATTCCCGGGGCAAGCCACTAGAGACAGTAAACTATCATGTGGA
Source organism: Fasciolopsis buskii (assembly GCA_008360955.1). NCBI lineage: Eukaryota > Metazoa > Platyhelminthes > Trematoda > Plagiorchiida > Fasciolidae > Fasciolopsis > Fasciolopsis buskii. The sequence goes on along the minus strand of LUCM01004351.1, from coordinate 108,464 downwards.
GGGAGAAAGAACCATCATGCAGAAAATCAGCGATCTAACGATAGCGGGTTATCAATGCCAATAACCTAGAGTTTCAGGAGAAGCAACAATGTGGGACTTTATAGAACGACTTTTCGAAGTCAACGAAGATGACGTCCGTGGGATGTTCTGTGGCCTTTGTCTCCAACCAGCTTTCCTGAATGAGAAGCAGTTTGGATACATATGGCCGCTGCCTCCAAAATTCACATTGTTACGGGCAGAGAAGGTAATGGTCTCCTACGTTACCACTCACTCGAATGCAGTCAGATGTTCCATAGCCTTGCCGATGACAGATGAGGGACAAATGGGACGGTATTTTATCGCAGTCGCCTTGAAGCCACCCTTCAAGGGTAGAACAATGATGATTTTCCACTCTTTAGGTAACCTTCCAGCCGGTACCGATGCAGTGAAGCGCTTTGCAAGAGGAGGGGGGTCGAAAACGTCAGCTATCTCTTACTCCACAATCGGGTGCACACCCCAGCGCCGAGAGGTTGATTGAACTTCGCCGCACATGGCGTTGTAGCACGCTCTAATTCCGAAGACTTCCATGACTAAGTATAAGAACGTTGACTGGCATAGTGAGTAACGGCTGAGCCTCACTGGAGTGCACGGATTTGTATTGGAGGGTTAGTATGTTGGTCTTACAGTCATCTGCCTCCACTAACAAACTGTTCTCCATCAGGTCCGGGGGTCCAGTTTTGGTTCAAGAGTTCGGCCTAAGGTAGGCAAGTATACGCTTGGCAGCACCCGCAAACTGACCACAATGATTTTTAAATCACCTTGCATTGCTCGATTCAACCTAGTACAGAGGTCGTGAGGACCCCAACAGTTTTGCCATCCGGACGGTCGGGGTCTCCAAGCCCGATTTCTACGTCCAAATAAAGCGCGTAGCCCCGAGTAGGACCACGGGGGCCTCAGAACATGTGAGCACTGGAGAGGGCGAATGTCTGGAACAAGCACAGTATTCCATGGCAGATCTCTGGCCAATTCAATGTCACAAATGCCGTCAGGAAGTCAGGATATGACTGCAGCCGCGTTGCGATCGACGTCTAACGGAATCCGCGTAGAGTCTGCTCTTAAATCGGTTGGATACCACATCTCCACTGCATGGCTAGGAATTTATAATCACTGCTCCAGAAAGAAGGGAGGTGAAGAAAATCATCGATACCAAGAGCTTTTTTGAAGCAACCAAGTCCAGGATGGAGTTCTAATTGCACGGGCTACTTATGTATAGAGACAAACACTGGGACAGAGACAAGTCTTAGAGGATATAAATTAGTAGATGGTATTAGATAATCCAGTCAACATGCGGGCAGTTGAAGTTGGCCAGAACCAGGCCGTGGCCTTCGACCGTTCATCTTCTTAGGCCAACCAAAATATCAATAGGGTGATTACTAGGAGTGGGATGCACGACGCAAACAGTTACGTACTCACTGGTGGTAAGTCTTAGGGGATACCATAATGCCTCGCCAAAACCACTGAGATCCGACAGCGATTCAAGTGGCAAGGATAAAACGTCCGCTTTAACAAAAAGAATGGTGTGACTTTTTCCTCTGGTCTAATTTTATGACTTCGAAAGACCGCATAACTCATTGGAGCCACCTCCAAAACGTCCATAGCTAGCCAAGTTTCCGTGAGAGCCAGAATAGCAGGTACAACTGGTACAACTGGTACACCAGATTAGATTCAAGATTCTTTCAACACACAGCAGCTTGGGCAGACGGATCTTATGAAATCAGTTTGGCATGTTACCAGTGCAGTATAAAGCTGTGGGGTCACTTTGGTGCAAGCACAATGCATCCATCTATGACAGGCTTCATACTGGAGAGCATTGACCCGACAGCTCACAGTTTTGGCCCAAGTCAAACGGTCACAATTGACACGAACAGCACTGTGCGCAGTTTTGAGTGTAAAAATACACCGAATGTCCTAACGGCAGCTTACGCAGTTCCTTAAAGCCATTCACTAATTTAGTTTTGTCCTCCTTAACAAGGATTGTTTACAGGGCAGATATATAGTGAATTGATATGAAACAGATGATTAAAAGATCTGATTAATTTCCTCAATTAGGTTTCACCGTATCCGTCCAGACACTGACTGATCCGCTTGACTGTCAGGTAGTCCTCGAATATCTTCATTTTATGAACGATATTCCTTGCTATCTTTCCTTCTCCAGCTGCCTGCAACTTCAGTCAATAATCTGTTTCCAAGCTAATGGAATCGTTGAAAATAAAAATACGTGAAGCATATAACTTCCTCATTAGTGGTTGATGTTATGAACCTTACTTAAATTTCACTGGGTGGACTGCGTCCGTCTTTCTAAACAAGGCATCGTATCCTTAAATTTTTGAACGCAATATTTTCGTTCACGCAGTACAAACCGAGACAACAGATGTTAGATTTCCGTTTGATGCATGCAGTTACAAAGATAACTTCTCAATGAGAGCATGTACAGCAAGGTAATTAAAATTCCACCCTCTCGAGGAACCAAGAAGCAAACAAATGCTGGGACAAATGCCACATTTTTCATTCACGCTACAAAGCAACCAGTAAAGAGAAATGAGTGGGTAAACGTTTTTTTATCGACGAAAATCCTGTGTGAGTGAAATTTATGAACGTGAACAAGGGAATCAATGCGGCTGTGGTGAACAGTCCAGCTGTCTTTCGGCTACAGCGGAAATGGCTGAGAATTTTCACACTACTGTTGGAAAACTGCGGGTACTTTAAACATCACGTCTATAACCCTGAGGCTAAATGCTAATTTCATTTATTCTAACCAATCACACTAGTGAAAGGCGAGCTTTCTTTGATCACTTTTTCTTCGACTTCTTACCTTTTGATTGACTTTACCTATTGTGCAATGATTCAGGAAGCAGACCAGACCAGTTGTAGACCACCCCGAAATTAGAAATAGTTGAAGGGTGGAAAGTATGACCCGTGGATATTCGTGTTCAAATATAACAGTTTTGATTGCATTCGTCAAGACGTTGTTTCTAATATTTCTTGGGCTTCCTGGCAATGCATGACAGTTGTTTTTCCCTAAGGACCTGGTCTCTGAAATGTTTTTATATAAATGCGATCCATCCTCATCCAATAGCTTATTTTTCCTTTTTTCTGTTTCTCCAAGCATCCCTTTTAGTTCACATACATGGTTTTTTTTCAGTTTGAACCTGCCTGTCCCCATTACCTATTTGCTTTGAAATCAATTTCCTTAGTCTATCTGGAATGTTCCACTGCTTGCAATCATATCGTCCAATAACCCCGTGTCTCTAGCACTGAATTATGACTGTCTCATTTTCCGTGTGTCAATAAATCTCAGTGGACATCCTGTGGTGAAGTTCAGCGAACCGTTCAGAGTCTGCACGGTAGTGTAATGGCTAAAACGTTCGACTCAAAATCGTTCGTCCCGGGTTCGTGTTCCAGTTCGGGCGCGGTGGATAAGCACTGCTCATGATTCCTAACAAGGATGAAACAGCTATACGGTGCTTCCATGATTTCTTGATGGTGAGTTGAGCGATGATATCACATGGTGAATTATTTCATGAAAACACCAGTTTTCACGAAACTACTCTTCTCGCCACATTTCCTTCGCCATTCAGCTGCGTGATTTGTCCACTGGCTAACCTCTAACATGTTTTATCGTTAGACGATGCCATGCTATACCAGTTTCTTTCAATTCGATCGAACTTCTTACCTCGCCTTGGTAACGGATATCCCATTAAGAAATTTGTTTGCAGTTTGCATAATATCTTGAACCATCTAGATGCCTTCTGCGGAGTTTCTTTCGTCATCATCTTCACTCCCTATGTAGTCGACCATTAACACTGTCCTTTTTCGCAGAGCTGAGCATGCCATGTGCTCGGGTGTTGCGACGTGAGCTAGTCATCGATTATCATTTATCATTTACTTCCTTTATTAATGAAACAACAATGTGCACTATCTTCCAGGAAGAGGGCCGTGGCCAACAAGGGGCTGCCAAGTGGAGAAGTTGACCGACGGTGGGAGGGTTCGAACCGGTGACCTTCACGTCCAAACGTCACGACCTTCTATGCTTGCCGGCCACTCATTCGTGTTGAACGATCCAGTTGCCTAGCTTTCCAGATCCGAAATCAGGGTCGATTTTGCTCTAACTCATTTGTCAAACACATCTTTTCATCTACTTGTTTTTGTCCCTGTCCCTCCACATTGCTATCCAACAACAACTGCGAATCCGCGGAATACAGATCTTCTCATACTTCACGTCAGTCTGGAAAAATAAGTCTTTTTACTTCTGCCTCGGTCAACTTACTGATTATCATAGTTTGAGATCAACACGCAAAAGTATGTAAAAGTTATTCTACGAAAATACCCACACATTTCACTGGTATTTGCCAGGATCGAGCACCTTTTTGTCTTTGGTTTCTTTGTTCCATCTTGTGATAGCCAGGATCACAATTCCGCGAGACGCTTTTATGCAAGGACTCGGGTTTAAAGCGAAGAATTCATCAAGAAAGACAGTGGTAGCATCAATTTCTTCAAGTATCCAATTGTAATTTGACTCCATTTTGAAAAGTACAGTGTATGCTAGTTTTCAAACGAAATGTAGCTGCATTGTTTGTCGAATTGTATCGGTGCACTACCGAATAAAATGAAATAGCGCCACATGCACACACATACACACTAAAGAATGAATCAAAAGAATTGCAATCAGAAATCGAATGGAATTTATATATTTTTACAGCTCAGTGTCGGATGTTCATTTCGTACAGCAAGTAGTAAACAATGCGCATAAGAATGATTGATCAGTTTAAGAACAGTCATCACACCCACTACAGTTCGAATAAATTCGGGAGGTAGGGGGGATGTGCTCGTAATCTCTGGGTGAATGGATTGATAGGCTTTCTGAACTCCTCCCCACTGGTTCGCAAAACACAACTAAATCGGAATCAGCGAGTGTGCTGCTTGGATTCACGTCTGTTAACAGTATTATCAGGTAGGTTAGTAAATTCCGTCATCACGTCTCCGGGGCACTGAACCGTCGTATATGTCCAAGATTCTTACTATCGAATTTCAGATCGGTGCCAGCACAATTCCACATGCAACTGGCAAATAATTGCAGGCTGGCAGATAACCTCTGCGAACTCCAAGCTTTTCAGATATGACCGAAGTATCTGAGATGTTACCAAGTGAGCCAGACTCGTTCATGCCGTGCTATATACTGTATATCTGTAGTCAGGAAAAAAGTTATCTCCTTGCTCAGAATTTCTGATCATTGGCAGACTGAGGAATTCGATAACACAATTTATATGAAATAATTCACCATGTGATATCATCGCTCAACTCACCATAAAGAAACCATGGAAGCACTGTACAGCTGTTTCATCCTTGTTAGGAATCATCAGCAGTGCTTATCCACCGCGCCCCAACTGGGACGCGAACCCGGGACGAACGATTCTGAGTCGAACGCCTTAGCCATTACGCTGCCGGGCAGGCTGTGAACGGTTTGTTCAACTTCAACACATGATGTTGCACCTATTCGTCACTGATTTGCGCGGTTACTGTCCGGTAGCTCACAGCGATCGACCCCTACTGATAGATGGCTTCTCTGCAGGTAGCCTAAGTGCGACGAAGGCTTTGGGTATGACCTACAGAGCTTGATTACTTGATACATTTTAGTAGTAGGAGATTGAATGTTTACATGAAATAATTCACCATGTGATATCATCGCTCAACTCACCATAAAGAAACCATGGCTAATGAAAATATGAGTCAAGGGCACCCCAAAAAGAGCCACCGTCACCAGGACGAATTCTATCTCAAACCTCATTGGGCAGAGGCCATAAGATCCATTTAAAATGGCTGGAGTTATATTCGTTTGCCGAGCCATCGACAAGTAATGCATCCCTGGAATTTCATTTTATCAGCACCCAAATGGCCCGAAAATAAGTCAAATGAAATCATTTTTGGAAATGATGGAGAAATTGCCGCACGGTCATCTAAACACGAGATTTCGGCTGGAGCAACAATTAGCTCCTCTCTTATACAATAGTATTTGGGAAAATGTCATTCAATGTCCATATTCCATCTTCGCTGATGGCTGAAAAATGGATTCAAAATTTCGACGTGATTCACTAATTAAATCTTGACATTCAACCGGGACAGGTTGAATAACCAAATAATCAGAATCGTAGCTGTCCCAGAATTAAGCATATTTGGAAAGATAATCAAAATGAGGAGTTTGCTTGGCACTGCGACGATGAACATCGTAGACGTAGGTGGAAAGTGCGATGTACCTCCTTCGCACTACTGCGTCCGCTGATTTGCGCTGAGATTTTGCTGTGGGTAAGACTTAAGGCTTCATGGTCAGAAGTAATTGTGAATTTATAATCGAATAAATACTTGGGATGTCGTTGAACCGACAGTAAACAAGTAAAAGATCACGTCTTGTTTGTGAACAACCTGATTGAGCAGTAGTCATTTGGAGTAAAGCACAAACAACCGTTCCAAAACTGCACCGATACCAACCAGTAGGTGAAGCACCCATTATAATAGCCGAATGTTCTCGCAACCAAGAGAAAGGTAAGAATGCTATGTTTTGAATAGTCCAGAGTAAAAAGTAACGTTTGTTCGTCTGTGGTAGACCAAAAAACACCGGAAGACAGCAGATCAAATAGGAGTCCTATGATTTGGGAGAAATTTGGAATAAGCCGTGAATGATAATGTAGACAGGCAACTAATAAATCTAGTGCACTGACGTTTGTGTGGCTATATACAACTTCCAGGGTGCAGAAGCAAATGTGTTTAGGAGTAAAACCATTTTTGTAAGTCCTTTACTGAAGGAACTTGAGGAAATTCGAAAGGAAAATACACTTGGATGGATTAAGGGAAACGTTAAATCCATAAAACCATTCCAGTGTTGGTCTTTCATCATGAACGGATTTGTTAGGGCCATGAACTACTAGATCGTTCTGATAAATCTTAACACCAATCAGAACCTGGATAACTGGATTCTTCACCAATTGAAAAACTGCAAATGAAACGCTGTGCCCAAATGACAAAATTTAGAAAAATACAGATCAAAATGAATATTCAATGTAGTCAACACTCAACAATCAGGTGTAACAAAATCTGTAGATAAGCAACCGTTTGATCCATTGGAGAAAAACAACGGGACCAGTTGAACTTGGATAATATATTTTCCGATTCTTTTACTATATGCGTGTGTTAACGAGGTTTCGATTCTGAGGTCACTCAGGGATCATCAGGGATTCTCGAATTTTCATTATCAGCTTTGAGAGTAGCTATAATTTGGATGGTGATTGGCTCCAAAACACCGCTAGCAAACACGCGAAATAAGAGAAATGATGTCATGTTTGTTCATTAACTCAAAACCCATCACCAGCGGTCAGGGACAGATAAGAAGAGATAGACAACCGAAGGATTTGGCATGTAAGTTTGTGAGGAGATTAGTGTTTTCAAACTGGTTTGTGCACAGTTTACTTTTGAAAACCGTGTCGGTACGCCCAACTGTCAGCTTGGGTTCGCCCGAATGCACAGCAGTTGGTGAAATGAACCAGTCCATCCTATCAGTATCGACCATAGATTGTTGTTAAAATTTATTATTTACACTAAGTACAAAAACTATCTATGGGTACAGTTGTCTAAGGATAAAAACAAACGATGCCATGGTGAAGCACTGTTAATTGACTTAGAATTGTGTCTTAGAGTTCCTACAAAATGATGGAATGTGTCTAGCTTCAGCACACTTAAAGTACTAAGCATTCCGGAACTAACAGGTGGACCAAGAATGTAGCTTCCCACTCAAATCACAGTTCCTAATAAGACATTTGGCTTTAGTCTATCAGTCTAGTTGATCTGCAGTTCTGAAACCAATTTATTACTGATTTGATTTTTTGGACAGTTGTAGAATGACATTTCTGGTGTACGGAGGGCTGGCCGCACAGCAAAATATGTTAAGTGAATCCATGTGCAGTGTTCACATCTTGCTGTTGTTTAGAGACCTCACCTGACCGGTGGAGATTAGGATCAGAAAATAAAAGCATCATTGTTAGTTGTTAATCTCAGCCATTGGATGGTCTGGACGTTGAACCTCCAACTGATTGCCGAAGTTACAACGTGCCGCCTCCGCTTGAACGAAAGAATGCCCTGGGAATATTTTCATTTCAGCTGATAGAGCTCGTGTTGTACTACAGTTCCGAAGTTGGCTAGCCGTATATATGGATTACGCAATTTTTAATGTTGTCATGTTTCTATAAAGCCTGGAAATGATAGATTTTCAGTGACCGAATACACCAATTTTCCCATGGTTTTGAAAAAATTGTCTATCATTGTTACATCTGAAATCTTCCTGTGAGGAGAACACCAAAAGCCGAACTATTCGAAATCCTCCATAATTTCACTAACAGAAACGTTTAGGCAGATCAAGTCCATAGCACACAATTGCGTGATTTAAAAATTGGTAAATTTCGTCCCAGGTTTTCAAACTGCGCCGCCGAATAAAGAGAAATAGTCACAAGTGCTAACGAATTAATCGGAACAGTTGCAGTCGGAATGCGAGTGGAAATCTTATATTTGTATAATTAAAGGTCATTTATTCACTTCGTGTTGCATGTAATAGAATGCAATAGATCACAACAATCTAGCAAGATAAATCGAAACGCGATTTCGGTCAGGTGGTCACTTAGAAATTTTTGTTAAACTATCGAAATGCTTTTGCCTTTTCAAACTCCGATGCCGTCTGGTACAAACCACGGTTCGCCTGGAAGAGTCGGTTGAGTATTTCAATGAGGTGCTCGATCAACGCGGTTCTACCAACCACTGCAAGTTTTGTTAGTTTGCGTGCTAAAAATCATCAAATGGATACGATTAATTGCATCCCATTTTTCTCTTTCTCGGTCGACTAGATACCCGGATTGTCCTCCCCGGGAAACTTGTTTAAAACCCAAGTCTCGGTCAAAGTCAACATTTTTATTAACCCGGAAATTTGAATCGGAATTCAGGTCAAAGAGACCAGTATCTGACCGAATCAGTTCAGTGTGGTCGCACGATTGATGAAGCTGTATATCCCACGTAATAGGTGAATTAGAACAAAACAATCATCGCTCTCAAGCGCACCTCCTTCTGTCGTGGATCACATGACGAATGCTAGGTGGCCAGGATTGTCTGAAAGTTGTTTGCGAAAACTTAGTATATTTTTAGATGATAAACATCGTGAAGATGAACGAATAGTTGTGCCGTTTGGATCAACTGAGGGACTAATTCGGCATCTTTTTAAGTTTATCAAGCCCAGGATTTTTAAGCGACCTGCATGTGTGTAGAGAAAACGTGGGGGTTCTTTAGCTGTTTCGGAACCCGCTGAATTGTAGCTACATGGAAAAATGCATTTATCGAAAACCTCCGTTTGTCGGTTGAAGTAATACTGACCGGACCTCTTTTTTACCAAGGGCAGTTTTCCTCTTCAAAACAGTAGATCAACAACGTGATGCCCTTGGTAACCTAGAAGTCGGCTCCTTTTTACTTTGGTATACAATGTATTACAACATTTTCCCAATTCATTTAGATCTGATACTGTAAAGATCGGCTGCTATGATTTGTTCAGAAAACCGAAAAAAGCTTGCATAGCTGCTGAATACAGATTCAGAGGAGCCGTTGTCAAATATTTTACTTTGAATATGATTTCCAAATCGCAATTTGCGTAGCTTTACAAACCAAACTTAGGAGATTTCCTAGGTAATCGTAACAGCTGATTCAAATCCACGGCCAGTTGCTGTGACATTTGTCTTTCATGATACGATTGGAATACAGTCAACGGTCATTATCTTAAGCTACTGCATGACTTTGCAGCCTACAACGTGGAACTTGTTGACGGATCTCCACTCAACGAACAATTTGACGGATTAAAAGATTTTAGCATCTTAAAATTGTTTATTGTGAGGAAAATCGCGCAACATGCATTTGAGAATGATGGAAGCCTTGTAAATTTATCCCAAATTTTGGAGCTAATCACTAGCGCTTGCCAGCTGGGATCCGGATGCGGACTGAGTGAATTTGGATAGACGTTACTTGATAGCATAACGAAAGATAGTTCTTTTCTTTCCCGTTGAATGTCAAACATTTGGCAAAATCACTGATTGGACTTCTTTTTTCAGTTAAATGACGATTGCTGGGTCTACACATAGGAGCGTACAGTGGACTGAGACAGTTCTAACAGAGGTACCAATGACGTCTAAATTATCGGGTTCAAATATACAGCGCAGGACGATCGTCTGGTTGTCGTAGAGCCATAATGGTAACCGATAAGACCACTGTTTTTGCCAGCCAGTCATAGATGATCAACGAAAATGGCCAAGCACAAATACAAACCGTAAAAATCTCACCTTGGGGTAGCATCAGGAAGCACCGTTTTGACAAACTACTTTCATGGTGACCGGAAGATTAGTTGATTTGTCTCAAGCTTGAATCCTGAAGCTAGTTGTTTCAATAAAACACTTGTTTAATCGAGGTGCAGTACTCACACAAAGGCTTGGGCGTAGAGATTAAAGTTGCCTTTATCTAATGCTTCTAGAATTCAAATTTTATGCTGCGAGTTATTCGGAATTGTCGGAAATAGGTTCTTCCTGGATAAGCGAAAACTGCGATCAAAGGGGAAAAGCAATACTACTCAAAACATTTAGTTTTAGGCACGCTGAAACCCACAAAAAAAGAATGAAATGATCAGCATCTTGTGAAAACGCGTCGACTTGTGTCAGAAAACAGCTAAGATGGTAACGCTGCTAAACTCAACTAGGGATCTTTTACCCCCTGATGTCGACTCGTACTGCGGCATTTTATTCCTTTGTCACGCGATATCTGATTTATTGATTATTTTTCCGGTTTGTGGCAAGCTCGTCCCCCGGAAATTGACGCAAAATTTGGTTTCTTTACTCATGATTGATGTCCACCAAAAATGCACGTAACCAATCAAACTAGCAAAAAGGGACTTCTCTTGAACTGCAAGTAAACCTTTCGAAGGTAAACAGCAACTGATCAATGCGCAAAGACGAGCAGAGTCACGTAGAGCGATTTTGACTTTCTGTGCCTGTCAAAGTTTAGAATATGTTATCGTGCCACGAGTCCTCTCTGTTCTCTCTGACGCTGATTTTCAAATTTGCTAACATATATTGAAAAGAAAGCTATAGTTTATAGCTTGTGATTTAAAGAAGCACAAAAATTTCGTGAAGGAACTCAGGTAAAAATGAAGAACTTTTTCATTTCTTCATCTCAAAATCACCAGGGGAAAATTCACCGGCCTTTTTCGTCTAGCTTGCCTGTCACAGACAAGAATTGTTAAGTTATTTAAAACGGTAGGAAGTATTGCTACGCTCAGACTAACGTGAAATCCGTGGGGAAACTAGTTCGTAAACGGCAAACGGTAAGTAGCAAATGTTTACACATAAAAGACTCGTGATGTAGCCTGATCTTTTGACTGCTTTTATGATCGATATTGTTGTCCGTATTTAGCCAGTTTGACTGCTTTGTCGCTCTGAAGGCGCATAGCCAAAAAAGTGTGATGTAGTGAGACGTGTTTGTAAGGGTAATAGTAGTATTTCAAAGCAGTATGGGATTCGAATAATGGCAATAGAGCATAGATAACGGTGACAGATCATACGGACCCAAATTAGGCCAGTGCGAACAAGGAGAACGCCAGAACATTCTAGAACAACCGTTGGAATTTATTTGCAAACCAAGTATTCGTACATGAATTACGAGGAATTCTCATTCATGAGATAGATTCGGAACAATGCCAATTGGGGCATATCTGCACTTTTGTTCGTGCATTGCCACTATTCTGATTCGCTGGGTGTGGACGCCGGCTACGGAAAAACGTTACGCATTGCATTAATAGTGATTTGCTTTCTGGCCGCACATCTGTTTATCCATTTATCAAACTCTACCGCTAAGTGGATCAGAGAAATAACTGACCTTTGGAATTGTTTGACGGTTATTCCCACTGCGAGTCGGTTCCCCTATTCGACGGCACTCGAGAGAAAGCAGACCAATACTAGTAATTCGCATTTGCAATTGTGCGGCTTGTTGAAATTCATTTACAGTCAGTTAAAAGTGGTCACAAGATGATCAGAACGGTAATAAACTAACCGAAATTCAGATCAAAAGGCGTTTGCTGCATATAACTGACTCCACAAACAGAGCGGCGATTATCACTTGAGCTTTTCAAAATCGGCTTATCTGTGAACTACTCAAGTAATTTTCAACCGCGAACAGGAAAACATTTTTCATGGAGAAAGTTGTCTCATAAAACTGCATTTATTTTCATGAAAATTTGCTCAGTCTCAATGATCTGATTCGAATCCGAACTCGATGCTCGAACAGAAGTCATCCTTTCTGGGCACAATGATGGAACTTGAACTCGGCCCTCTGAATACTCACCGGAAGATAACAAAAATATAGGTTGCAATCTTTGACCGTATAGTGACTGTGGATAATTCATGCCCAATAATAGTGATCCAGTTTCAATCAGCCCTTCAGACTCATTTACGGTGCATTTCAGTTGCTGTAGTACCGGTGTAGAGCCGGGATGAACAATCCATAAAGTAAACGGTGTAACACCTGTCTCCAAGTGATTACAGATATGGAATTTCCAGTAAATTGCATAAGTGAATAAAAATCGGAATTCTTTCCGCGCGTTTCAGCGCAGAATCTCAGCACAGAACGAGCTTATTATAAGTTGATTGTTTGTTTAAAACCATGCTTTAATTTCTGCGCTTTGAATTTCATGAGGGGCCTCTAGACTGTATTAGTTTCATTTTCACCTCAACTTCATGAGTATCCGAAGATATGTCATTTCGCCAACATTAATTTTTTGATGTACCTATGAAACTTTTGGATGAAAGTAATACGGATGGTTTATGTTGGATCCGACGAGTCAGCGAAAAACGTGGCTTACTTGATCATTGCAATGAGGTTGTGTTATTGAACACAGATTCACAGCTACAGGAACAGACGTAGTGACCTTTTCGAGATTTTAGATAATCAGTTTTCGGGTGCCGTTAATAAAAGACAATTTAGGGAACTCGATAGAATTTTATAAACGGCTTTAAAAACAACAACACTCGGAAAACTTCACTGCCAAATACCATTTGCGCACGAGTGCGGCCCATGTTCCGCAACCGGTAGATTGATACCGAAATAAATGTGAGCCTGAAAAGGTCCGTTATGTGGTAAATTATGTGTTGCCCTGGCATGATTCCAATATTCCCCAAGGGATGTGCTCACGAAATACATTAAATCTGACAACTCACGTGGAACCCCGTGTCCAACCGTGGTTTGGAATTGAGGCTAGGTGAACAACTGTCCGTAACCGAATTTATTCAACAAAATCACGGTTTGATATAATCAAGAAATTTTTCTAGTGTATTTTGGCTGATTTCGTGCACGAAAACTGACGCAGCCTAGTGTCTTCGAGTTAGATAGGCATCATGTATCAAATACTCCTTGAACTGACAACTCACGAAACATTCAGGAAAACTGCTTCAGACTCAGAACACAATTGTGGATTACATAAAGAGAACTCATTAAGATAAATCAGTGAACTAGCGCGAAACGCGAATTAGAGAGTTGGAAACTTCATGAACTTAATTGCGAATCGCGCAAAATTCCTACCACCGGTGTTTTACTCCCAGTTAACACTTTGCCACAATTAACACACGAATATCCGCAGCTCCCTAACAAACTTTGGACAGCTGAAAAAATAAAACGCCTATTGATAAAGTGTATTTTTTTTATCATCAACATGTGAGAAAAGCGAAAAATAAGATCCTCAAGACAAGGTACGTGATTCGCGAACCAACGGAGTCGCACGCGGATTTCTTCATAAGAAGCCGAAAAAAATTCAGCAAAAGACACAAGAAGCACATCTAAGTTTTGTTAAATTGCATCTGGTCCTGCAACACAGAAAAAGTTAGAAGAATGTAATAAATATCACAATACCAATACCAATTACCCAACTTTGCTCATAAATTTGGACGGTAATTTGGTAAGGTGCACTGTTTGTGTGTGTGTGCTCGTGTGTGTGTGTGTGTGTGTGCGTGATGAAGCTTGCGAAATCTAAACTGTCTGTTTTCATAAAACCAAGCGGAATTAGATATTTGACCATTTTTAGGTTATTATTAAATCAGCTCATCAGCTTTTTTTCGGTCACAAAGTAACAAAATCATATGCCTAATAAAATTATGGTTCAGAAACTGGTGAAACTGAGTCCCGTTTGACCGTGCACTGCAGCTGCACTGTCAGAAGCGTAGCATGTATCTTGCAGACCACCACACTGTTTTGGTCGTGTAAGTTTTGATACTGAGTAGTATGTGTACTGGGCTTCAAAGCACCTTATTTATTTTGTTTCTCTGTTTTCCGGTCAGTCAGGTAACCCCTTCAAAGGTCACTGTCCAACGCATGCCATATTTTGACGACTTTGTCAGCGGGGACTTAAAGAGGTGAACTGGCAGGCCTCCTGTTTACTCTTGTTCGAATCTGACATCGGACGTAGACCTGCGGAATTAGCCTATCCGGAGTTGAATAGAAATTCGGGAAAACGAAATTCTTATGGATTGCTTGGTCGACCGGAAAAATACAGAAACAGCTAAAAGCGACGTGCTCTCATGCCAAGCAGAAGCATTAGCCAGCATCAGCCGTCACAAAGTCAAACCGCTATGGCGGTCGGACGGATACATGCTGCCGTGCGCACGTGACCAAAGAGCAAGTTACGTCCGTAAGGGCATTTGCTTTCCTTCAATAAGTCCATTATTTTCGAATTGTCAGATCGAAGTTACTTTTTTCTAAAAATGACCATTAAAGGAAACACGAAACGTGACAATCTTCAAAAGAGCAGCTGTACAGGGCTTCCATGGTTTCTTAATGGTCAGTCGAGCGATGATATCACATGGTGAATTATTTCATGAAATGCAATTTATTTAAAATGACAAAAAACTAGATTGCTGGTCGCTAGTAAATTCACGACAGCCAGGACAAAATTCAATGAGTTAGGGTGTTTTCACCCTGACAATAACAAAATAACGATAATAATAGTAATATTAACAATATTAATAATAATCTGCGACCCGATTACGATACAAATCGTTCATGTGGGATTAAAGACTACCGAAATATTTCATTTTCTGTGGTTGTACGAAAGCCGGGCGAAGTTCGCGAAGACTAACCAATTCGTCCCAGCCGTTGACAGATGTCGGTCATGGCAAACCGCATTGACCTGTTTCCGAATTTGGCGTTAGCTGCTACCTGAATCGCTTAATATCTGACGGAATGGGGGATAACTGTGGCAGACCCGTTAACTGCTGGAATAGCAGAACGACTCGACCAGGCATACTAGAAATGTACTGAACTTTACCGGATGCATGATTTTGAAAATATCTTTTGATTTTCTTTTTGGCTACTTTTATTTATTTAAAGAATGTGAGTATCACAGTTCCAGATGACCACACATTAGATAGTTACCCTAGTGTCTAATAATTCTTCCTGCCAAAACAAGTTGCATTTCACATTCCAGTAAAACAAGCTGTGAGGAAAAAATAATCAAAAATCATAACGTATGCTTATTCGTCCCTAACTGCAAGATTGCACGAAATCAGATTATTTGCTTTGGATGCTGAATAAAACAGTCTCCAGGGGATAAAAAAGCAGAGAACATAATGATAACGACAATATTTCAACTCCACGACTAAGTCTATCGACCAGCATTTATTGATCTGGTTATTTGGGTTCAGGTACCAAGGTGAAGTAAACGGCATCATGCTGAATCTTCTTCCCACGACCACTTTTTACCGGGAATTGGATCTTGACAATTGAAGTTGTTGGCGGACCTTTATCAATGCATTTGAATATGAATTGTGGAGAATTTGAGCAAAATGGGGAGAAAATGGACAAAAATTCGTGAATTAATTAGTCTCTGGTTGGTTCGACGATTTTAACGTAATGTCTACCGAAAATTAAGCTGTCAGAAAGCATTGGTGAAGTATGCTTTTGTTTTAAATTCAACCGCAATTTGACACTGGCACCTTGGCTAACCATTCAAAGGAGAGTATACCCTAGCGACTAATGGACCCGAGGACCACATATTATTTGAGACCATGCAAAGCTCTTTGATGTATCACAATCCGATTAGTCCAGGTTGCATTTAGAATTGAAGACTTGTAGCATGTCCTCATTGTCGATCGTAAGAGAATGAGGTTCATGATGAGCTAATCAAATCCCTATACGACTAGAGTAAAAACACTACACAAAGGGATGACCAGATTTTGACTGCAAACGATGTTTCTTAATACGTGAATCACCTAGGACACTAGTAAAGACGGTCGATTTACGGCTAGGACGTGAATCTCCTCCAAAATTTACTTTCGAATAACTTGAACCTGGTCGCCTTCCATGTCCAGAAATGCAAACTGATTTGACTGCTGCGAGAAAGGATAGTCTACCTTCTTCGAGCAAGTTCTTCTTGTACATTATTACTACTACTACCATCCTTGTGCAACTTCATTGGCACGATTCGGCTTATTCTGTCGTGATCAAGTTGCTACTAAGAATTTCGACACAATTAGCCCATTCCAGAACTCCTTATAATCCAAGTTTGGTCAATGTTATTTACCTGGATACAAGAAAACTGTTTTGCAGATATTATTATTCAAGGAATTTAGTGCGTGCACGTGACCAAAATACCTTTTACTTTACATGGTTGGTCAAAACCCTAGTTGAAATGAATGCACCACCCCAGCTACTGAATGATTCAGATATTTGGTTTCCTAACTGAATGAATCTAGCTCAACCAGCATGAATCTTTATAAGAACTGCACCTGTCTGAAGTTGCCTTCAGCGTATAGGTATCACGGCTCACGAAGAAACCGGAACTTGTTCTTATGCCCACTGGAGTACGTTGGCGAATCAATTAGCGAATAGTTAGCATATCATATGACAGCTGAATAGATGACATTTTGATTCAAAACACGTTTGTGCAGCCAATTAGTGCAACAATCAAATAACGGATGCTCGAACAGCTTTCTTACCATAATTGAACAGTGTCTGTGAACCTTGCAGTTGAACCACTTACTGAAAACTGCGATACAGGTAATGAGAATAATGACAGCATTGATCGTAGTAGCTATTCTACTTCTCCCATTAGTTGCCTTATGCGAAAGCGTACAAAATCTGCTCCAAATAGACAGCGGCCTACGTTAGAAAGCCGACTGAAAGACTTCCTTTTAGTGATAGGATTCGGGTACCGACGATGTCACCTCAACTGATGGGAAAACGTCCGTGACATACAGATCATGCTCGGCCACCAGTTACTTTCTGGCTTTCTACAGCTGGCCTCCCTGGCTAACAGGTTTCCCCGATTTGTGCGTGCGGTGTTGTCCCATCGTTAATGGTCGGTGAATACATTCCAGTATTTGTGCTACAAGTTGTGTGAGATATCCTACAATATCGCAAAGATTACCTCGGGAATGATAAACATTTTGTCCAGTGTGAAGTCTGTTAAACCGTTCGTATGGATCAGGAACTGGTCAGGAGACCTAAGAGAAGACTTTAGCCTCAACTCAAATAGTTGTATACATGGCTGAGTTAGATGAACTATTGGGCTCTGAACGGTATGGTATTCCCTAAACGGGTTAGCATATAAGCGGGGATTTCCAGTCTTGTGAATTTTGCTCATTTCACATGATAACTTCGATAAATGGAAGGGCTTCACAGATTGTGCATTTCAGCATGTAACTGCAATGTCAAATCCAAATAGGCACGAACATCAAGACTCAAAATGTCGCCAAACTTGATCAAGTGCACGTGGCTGTAACACATGACGGTTAAGAAAAAGACGCATCTAATCTCGTAGGCTGAAAGCTTAAGATTTAATGCAACCGTAAACAAATCAAAGGTGGTCTAGGTAGATCAGAAAGGAGATGTCAGGATTTGGTAAATGACATCTGCGTATGGCAAAAAATTCCAATCGGAAAATAAGTGGCCATTGACGGGAATTCGATAGTGGTAACAAAACAACATTCCTTATGAAAGAGTTTTCATGATTGCTAACGTAGTTAAGCGGAACATTGGTGGATGGAGTCAAGAAAGAGAAGGAACATTGAATTTGAGAGTTTTTAAAGAAAACCGACAAGCTGGAAAACTCCGCAAAGTGGACCGCCAAATATTCTGTAAATTTAAAGAAAGTATTCATAGGGAAATAAAAGCAAAAAAGCAGAATAAATATGAACATGATGTTGATCACAGTGATGTTGTTGACGGTGATGATGATGATGATGATGAGGAGGATGATGATGATGATGATGATGATGATGACTGTGGTTATGTTTATCATGATGTTGATAGTAATTATGATTTTGATACGCTGATGAAGATGATTATATTGATGACCACGTTGTTGTCGATGATGATGATGATGATTATGATGCTGATCAAAAGTTTGCTGGTGACATTGAAGATGAGATTGATGACGGCAACAATGATTATGATGATACTGATGAAAATGATGATGGCGATGAGGTCGCTGATGTTGTGGATGATGAACATTTATCTGATCTTGATGATGATAATTTTCATGATGCTCAATGCGGTAAGGATGATGACTGATGTTGCTGGGGCCGATGATGATTATGCTGAATATGTTGATTATGGTCATTAAGAATAGGGTGAATCTATTGAAGAAGTTTACGATATTGATCAGGATGACCAGGATCCTGATCATAATGGTGATGACATTAAGGTGATGAAAATGATGATGATCATGATAGTGATAACCATGAGGATGTTGATGAGATTGATGACAATGATGTCTATGATGATGTTGATGGTTATGGTAATGGAGATGATGATGTTCACGATTAAGAACATGATGACAATGATGATGGCGCATTTGACGTTGATTTTACTGACGATAATTTTGTTGTTGCTGCTGCCGCTGATGATGCTGGTGGCGATTATGATGATGATGATGATGATGATGATGATGATAATGATGATGATGATGAATACGATGTTGAAATTAATGTTGATTTGACGGTGGGTATGTTCATCTTGATGATGACAATCTTGATGATGATTATGTTGTTGATAGTGCTGATGCTAATGATGAGTAGGTTCATGATAATGATGATAACACTAATTTTGATGATGATAATTTTGATGCTTAAGATGACGATTGTGTTGACAAGGCTGACGATGATGATTGTTATTCTTGTTATTATTATGATTATAATGAGAACGATGATAATGAGGACGTGAATGATGTCGAGCAAGATCTTGATGTTGCGTATGATATTCATGTTGTTGATTTTGCACCAATGTTTCAAACATTTCACAGATCTGTGAAAACAGTTTCACACTACATCCCAATGTTTCAGAATGTATTTTAATTTCCACTTTTATCCGGAAACCCCTCTACCTATAGGAATTTTCCGAGGCACAAATCTTCACAAGTACATATAGTGTCTCCGATTTCAGGCAACAGTAATCACTGAAGTGCCTGAACCACTCTGACATTTATCAAGTTGTACATAAGGTAACTGGATGTGTGCGCGCCAAACTGCTTCACGTAACGTTCATCGCCACATAGTGCCGTTTGTCATTATCCCAGTCATTGCAGTCGAAAACTGTACAGATGATTCATCACAGTTGTTCTCGGAATATTTTTCACCGGTAAAATGTGTACATCGGTGAACGGGGTTCGTGGTTCAAACTACTCGCCAATTTTCTGCACCTTCCAATGTCAACTTCTTTTTGGGTTAGACGACTGAATGAAGAAGTCCCGGACTTCCGCGAATCGAAAGATTCCTTTCCGGTTTCGGGGAATCCGCTCTCTGCGTTTAAAAATGCGATAGATGAACTAACGTCTATGTGTAAATAATAAAGTAATCGATTAGTGGGATTACTTTTCAGTTTATTTTAAGCCAACTAAAATAGGCTGTTATTCACCCTGGAGATTGGATTTCGAACCCAATACTGACTTCTGAATTGAACAGCGATTGTTAGTTTTGGACACCAGATAGGTAGCATGGACCTGATCAATCTTGGTAAGGTAAACAATAAAATTAACCAAAATTGTATCAGTCAATGTGGTAACTGTCCAAGGAACGCGGGTTATCAGTAGTAGATTGGGAAGCACAGGTAATGTCCCCCAGAACCAGTAGCCTACTAATGAAAAACGCAGAATTCGTTTAAAACTTTTCATTTCTGTATTGCTCACCCACTCACGCATCAACCAGTAGGCATGTGTGCAGCAAACCAACGTGCGTGCGTGTATGCATTCTTCAAGGCATAGATCAGATGTGGCAACGAACCCGGCAAAAGCGAACTGCCGTCAATCACCAAAATGATCGGTGGTTTTGAGATCCGAACCACCTGTTAAGGTGACAACAACCAGTCTAAGTACGGACATCTAGCGTGAGTCACGAATGCTGCATATGGGCACTCGAACATGCGTGTGTGTGTAACAGAGGGAGAGAAGTGATTGTCGGGCCCAATCATCAACGAACATGGCTGACGAAGAATAATTCGCCAGGGTTCAGCTGACCAAAATGAAGCCCAGTTTTATCACGATAAATTAGTCAAATGTTACTTCTGTAAAGTCAATAAGTCAATCATGGACGATTGGCCGGGCATATTGTTAGGTAGCTTCGGGTAGACGTTCCATGTTCACCTTATTCGGAAGGGGACCAAACCGCTTGAATAATCTGTTTCAGCTGGACAAACCGTCGGCAAAATGAGGGAGCATTGGAAGGGCTGAGCAGATTCTTCTGCAAGAAAATAAGCGAACGTTAAATTCGTGGGTGATCTAAATAAAGCGCCTTATTTCGTCAGTGTATGATATGACTTGGAAAAGAATAAACACAGTAAAAGCGATCATTTATCTTTTATGTACGTGTGAATGCAAGCATGTATGTATATGTGTGTATGTATGCATGTGCGCGTATGTATGTTTGGTTGTTTGTTCGTTTGTTTGTTTGTTTGTGCACCTGGATATAGACGCAACTGTAGGCTGATCAAAGTGAACCAACCCCGTAATTTAACAGCCTCGTTGTAGCGCCAACCTTCAGGTAGAAAACATTTTCCCTCTCTCAAAACCCCATTTTTTGATTCAGAGATGAAAATTTATTGAGTCTGGCGAGATTTTCACTGTTCCTTGCTATGTGGAAAGGACCTCTAACATCTCATTTAGGAGTCACTGGCGATCTATCCAAATTTCCGTTCCGAGTTTCGCCGAATTCAAAGAAATTTCGCACTTGATCTAGTGTTATTATCACCGGAGAGAAATTGAGTTCAGCAGTTAATTTCATTTTATTTCTGTCAAACTCGCTAATGATCACAGCAAAAGTACATGAGTAAACAGGGTTTTAATGAGAGGCCCCAAACAGTAACCGTTCTGTTCTCTTGTATTAATCTTATTCCGGACAAACCGTTCTCTCGCGTCCCACAAGCACACAGATTTGTTGGCTTTTGGATTGTCAACATTTGGGCCCCGATCCAAGTGACAACGCTAGTCCGCGGGCGTGATTGACTGAAAAGTGCTGTATTTAAAAGGTTGGCATTCGATATCTTCGATGACCTAAGTCTTTTGGGTCTTGGACTAAGGACTTCATTTCAACTGGCGGTGGAATGTTTACTACCCAAATGCCGAATTCAGCCAGGGAGGGGTCGTGAAAACCGACAACGGGAACGACAAACAACACAAATTTGCAAGACTACTGACGTGCCATTCAATTTGATTTCCGTAGCCAACAGGCAAGTCATGAGAACTTCATCTGAGTTATTCGAATGAGGCCGTTTATATTCCCCCGTAGTAGACTTTTCTCTCCGGGACGCCTCTGTTTGCATTGCAAAATGGAGCAAGCACGCCAGGCTAGGAACTTTGTTACCCCGAGAACCTTCTCAATAATAGGATGAAACCACATAAATCCAGTACTGAGTAAAATTTCGGCTGCGGAAAAGCTGATTTGGAAAGTCCACAATCAATCGGACGCACAAAGCGGACTTTTAGTTGTTCTTCAAATGAAGCATCAATAGGGCTGGCATCTGGCCCTTTATCACATGTATCGATCACATGTTCCTACGAGAAGCACATACTAACACCGCAGATTGATTGGAAATCTAAGAGAAAGTTATCAAGCTGACTAGCCGAGCAATTTTCCTCACATGGTTCTAAAAAATATGCCACTGTCCAGGACTCAGTGTATCGGAGCTATGCCAAATGACAGCAGATATGGTAAATCCCACACTAATTCAAAAGCAATGTCTCCCCTTAATCAGAATTAGAAAGCAAAATATTCAGGTTCTGTTTCCTATGCTATAACGATGAACCTAACTGTATTGATAAGAGGAAATCCACCCCGCAAACTCTTTGCTAATGAATCCCTGATCGTTGTTTAAGCCATTGCATATTGAACGCCAAAAATTACCGCTGCTCTCGGAAAGAGATTTCTGGCTTACGGTCTCAGTACTCGGTGTTGCGCAAGGGGCTATTCAGTCGGAATTACTTGTTTCGGGGTTAATTTAACTAATTTTTTGTTGGCCACATTTGCATACGGTGGAGTCATAGGCTTATTTTATTTCGATAGCCACTTTCTGGCTGTCTTATAGGCACAACCTCGACCATAAACCACGTTGTCTTGTTGTTTTTCCTAGGGCGGAAGATACATATCCGTCTACGAATCTACAGCTTGCTGTTGTACAAATGAACGTTTTTTTTTCACTGAGGCACTTAAACAGGTTTTTAATATGGAGGCCGTTCCCGAAAAAAATCATCACAGGGCTTGGGTTTGTGTTTCAGGTGTGAAAGATTTAGTATTTTGTAAACATTAATCGGTCGGACTGTGCTAGTTGGAATCCTTATCCACTGTCTCCATGACTTCAACCGGTGTTTACCTGTTTTTTTCTTTTAAAGGCCTGCAATTCTTTCTGCGGATTCCCCAGCTATTGTCACTAGTGTGCCAGGATTCCATTGGCATATTTTTACAGTCTGCCACTTGACCACAGTTTAACTCATACAGCCTGCAACTATCGGACCCAATGGATCCAAATAGCTGAAAATTAACTATATGCTATTCTATTTCTTATAGCTAGCCAGATTGTGAGCGCTTGCACACGGTCTGTTATTTTTCATTTCACACGATCGCTCAGTAGCTCCGGGTTGGTTTGCAATTTTGGGAGCACTGGAAATACATGATTAATTTTATTCGACTTTGCTTAGTGTTCAGCCACGTCTAACTCACCAAGGCTAATTACCAATTCAGTGCATTATCCTGCAGTTTGGTTTTCAAGTACCGCTATTTCACTTCTGAATAGTTTATAATCCTGATACTGTAATCACGTATTTTTTATACATTAGTTTTCCAACGTATATGGAAAGGTCTGTGGCCGTGGACAAACTACCAACTAGAGAACAGACTGGGAATCAGGAGATTCGAGTTCGCAACTTTCAAGTTCAAATGTCACGAAACTGACCACTCAATCTTTGCAATACGATTTAATACCGATAACACACACCGTCCTTTGCTTAGGAATTTCGTCTATGCATTCCACTCACCACAATAATTAGGCTAACTGCATATTGCGCGATCTGTCGCGCTTTTCAATTTTTTACAAATACCCATTGAATTACGATCAAGCGACAGGCTAATATAACCTTACCATGGTGCGATAAAAATTTTATCGTGCCATATTAATACTCAAAAACAGATTAGCAATCAATAGTCTTTTGCATAGGAAAGTAAGTTTTGATAAACAGGCGAAAACCTAATTCGCACAGGCGATACTCAGGGGCACAAAGCACTGATGTCAACGTTTATGGAATTCATTTCAAATAATTCAGATGTTGCTTGATCAGGTGACCACCATTCGCGTTGACTAAAAAGGTCGAGTGCAACTTACCTATACGTGACTCTACTACTGATGTCGGATCAGATGGTTGTCACATATTCGTCTGCTGAGAATCAGTGATAACAACCGAAGAAATCGTTGCCAAGTCACGTGTTCATTAATTGGTATTAATCTCGGCTGAATGGCATTTTGTTTGTGGTTGAAGTATTGGAAGTGTTCTGTTGAATAATGAAAAAGATAATTTCTAATCGTCTATTTTCACTTTGTTTTGGTCAAAGAGTCCCTAGAGCTGATTTGTAAAATTTTTCGCTCGGTTGACTGAGTAAAAAATATTTTTCTCAGAGGCACAAAACGTGATTAATAGTGCCTCTCCAAGTGTAGTATTTGTTGTTACTCGGGAAAATGTGTTATTTTCAATCAACAGAGTGTTTTGATTTTGGAAACTATTTCCTCGAACAGCTAGACAACCTAAATCCGGATCGATCTGCCAGTATTTATTGGACTTGGTTGAAATGTTTCAAAGACACTTCTAACATTGCCACGGGTCCGCGGAAGTTGACAAGAGGGAGAGAGAATGAGACAGTTAGCTGACATAGAAGGATGCTACAGTTATTTACTGGCGAAAGGAAATTGGTTGTGTGAAGAAATCTGTGGTATTAACTTGTGCATAAATCGAGATTTCATAAATCTACCTCTTTATATTTCACTTCTTTTCAGTAGGGGTATTATATGCACCATGTTTTATACCTTTTGAAGAATTGAATAGTGTCTGTTCAGAGGCTTCCAGGTTGGAAAATAGTTTATCAGTGCAAAGATTCGATCTGGCTACTTTCAAATTGAAGTGTCCAAAATCTTGACCTGTTGACCACTCCCAATTACTAACGTTTTGTCTATCCACGTTGAGCGAACTGGGACTTCTGGAGAGGGTTTCTCTATAAGACGTCCATTTTATTCTCGAAAGAGCAATCAAAGGGAAAGATAATGAGGAAAATACATATGTCGATCGCAGATCGATTTGCAGGTTAAATATCAAAGAAAAAATATGTAAAGGAGAAGGAGAAAGGAAAACTCTGCAGAGTTCAACAATTATATAACAGGTCTTCCAGCTTCCAATTCCTTCGTCTTTCGTCCATACGGGTCCAGGTTCCTGTGTGGGTTAAATTCTACATGGTTGTCTAAACGAAGTAGAGTGTTCTAAAGGGGTCATATCCGGAGCCCTTGGTCAAACCAATTAGCGATCAAAACAAAGTTAGGTTGCCGTTTATTCCGAGACTGTCTTTTGGAACTTTTCTGATCGCTGATCTATTAAACAGTGTAGACCGTTAAACCGCAGCTGATATCCAAGATGCCGTGGCGACCCGAAACACATTTATCTTATTGGTCTTTTTGATATTTGTATGCCATCTCCAGCTGTGTGCGGAGTCTTTGGCTCAGTGGTCTTGAAAAGCCAGTTCCTTTTGATGCTTGTTCGATGGCAATCCGCAGCTGCCGGTCAATGATTGATAGTCAGTTATTATTGAGATTATTATTTTTCTGCTGGTGATTGATCTACGGATGGTTAGCTGTTGTTAGTGTATGGAAGCAGGAAGCCTGGTAATCTTCTGTCCCTCTTTTGGGGTTGGAATCCACAAAGGCTTTCAACGGAGCTTTTTATGAACGGTTTGTCTTCACCACCTAGTCATCGCCTTGATGATGGTAGACTGTTGTTCTCGTCTTGCTTGTGTAGCTTTCTGCACAATTTCTTCATCAATGAGATATAAAAGTTCTACTGCAGCTGTCCGGGAACCCATCAACGCGAGAATTCATTCGTCCAAAAATGCATCCATTACCATCTCCTCGTTGACCTGTTTCAACCTAATGATTTCTCATTTTGTAAAATAGCCTACCAACATTGGTGGACGCATGCGAATAAGTCAGCGTGCTTACAATCAACATCTATATCAAAAATCAGGTTACTTGCAGCAACCGGGCCTAGTTAGTGTGTGATAGATTTCTAAAGCTCTCACCGAACTCACGTTCATTGGAAAAGTTCACTGTAAACATGGCTGCCGAAATCTAGCATACATGGGGCCAAGGTCTCTGCCAGACTTATCTGCGATATCAGGTTTCTATAAATCGATGTAATTCCTGGGTCCAGCAGTCATCCTCACATCAGTACTGCTTAATCCTTGAAATAGCAAACAGTAAGTTTTCAAAAAAACAAAAAATACTTCAGTTTTTCTGTATTGAGTTTAGTACTAATTACCCAAATAAATGTGATTAATCTAACACAATTTACTGAGTCCCACGAGAATATCCAGTCACCATTGGGGTGGTAGACCACACTAAACACATACCGTTCCCTGGGATAAAAATCATATGCTTTATAGCGTGGCAAATTTTGTTCGCACACTGAACAGTCTAGGGATTGGTCGAACTAGCTGCGTTTGACCGACCACGTGGTGTGTCGGTCATTGTGGAGGAGATGAAAACCGAATTCTGGAACGAAATGGAGTTCCTGCATGTGATTTGTACAGTCTGAGTGAAGGAGCCTGATACAGGATTGTGAGGAGACTGTTCTCGCTTTTTCAGTCTCTAGTGGTAGATCGGATCAACTGAAAATTCTCATTAGCAAGAGTTGTCACAAAGATATCGATGCTTTTGGGAATTAGTTCAAAATCAGTACCTAACAATCCCACTTTGGATTCGACAACCTAAGACAGTGAACCGCTGTCGTTAAATCTCCTTAATACCGAAAAAAATCAAATGAGCTTTGATATCAAGTCACCAGTAAATTCACGTGCCATTTAAGATACAACTCACACAGTTCAGAGATTCTGAGGGGTACTCACGTATTCCAAGGAAAACTAAATGTTACTATAATGTTTTACGCGTTTCATTCTAATGAGAGGCAGGCACATCGGTAATTTCTTTGTGAACTCTACATCCACGGGGTTCGATTTGGCAAATAGCGGAGCTGCGTCAGCTGGTAATTCATTTTTGCAACTTTCACTTTTGTGCTGACGTATTCGTATTTTGATTGCCAACTCATTTACAAATTGATCAAATACAATGACTAAAAATCGCAGTTCAATTATTTGAAAAAACGTGTCAAGTTCGCGAATGGTTTTAATTGTATCGAACTATTCAAACTTCTGTGGTTGTCCGAAAATAGCCTCTCGTAAAAAGGATTTGTCTACAACAGAATCAATCAGTCATATTTTACAATTTCCGGTAAATCGTCCTGTTCGGCTATCAGGTAGTCTAGCCTTCAGTATTCCGGCATTCCCAGCTTTCCTATTTCCAAGCTCCGCCCCCACCATCTGAGCTGTAGTGCACGCGTGTTTGTGATCTAGTCTGCACTTTCAAAGGATGAAACGAGGTTGCAGGAGTGGACTGAGTCAAAGGCAAACCTTGATCTTGGAGTAAAGGATTTGGGTCCAGTAGATGAACCTTGGGCCGTTGTATCTCACGAAGTCGCCATTATATCATATAAAGTATCCTCGCGTATGCCAAACCGCTCTGCATGGCCTTCAGTGGTTGGGACATGTATTGCTTATACCTGCCAGTCGTCTACATTTTCGTCCTAAGCAAGGCTGAAAGAAACAACGCGGTGTTCAGACTATGAGTTGGTGTAGAGGTCTGAAGAAGTCCGATTCGGGTTTAGCCTCGGCTGATACTTTCTGCCTTCCATTTTGGGTCCCACGGGATGAGAATTCTTGTTGTTTGGAGATGCTGGCAGATGTTGCTCAGAACAGAAGTCATTGGTGCAACTGGTGTAAGGCCTGTCCGTAGAACCCGTCCCCGTTAAAAAAACACTGGAAAAAACAAAAACATCACTAAATTTGTTCGATAGAAACACAAAACCCACATCAGTTTGTCGCTGTTTATTATTTCCTCCCCCTCTTTTATCCAGTGCCTGTAAAATTATTGTTGACAAGATGCCAAACTAGGGTTTACGAATTTGAAACATCCGTGGTGTCAGGGTGACAACCCGTCACCGATCAAAGGTCGACTTCCCACTTTAGCACTATGGTCGGTCCTGCTCAGAAACAGCCATGTAGAACAGATGACTTGAAGTTTCTCGGTGTCCACACATTGTTACTTTCCTATAAATGGGAGAGTATGGCAGAAGGAATTTATTGGGATTGCTGAGGTTAGGGCATCTTAATGGAGCGCAGAACTCACTCAAGCAAGCAGGCATTCATTTTGGATACATTAAATTGGTTAGGACTAACGTTACTCATGCCGGCAAATGGACCATCTGTGTACATACTATTCTCTGGTACAAGTAGTAGCCGGAAGATGGGCCATAGTGGCCAGCTCATGTCGTGGAAGTGGCGAAGACTGTCCTGGATGAGTCGGTTCAGATTGTGAACAATTGACAGTGACTCGTGACTGAACTACATCCCTAAAAATAACCATCTGGTCAAACCAGCTAATGGGACGACAGCGGAATTCCAGGCTTTCTATTATTTAATCTGTTTTATGCTCCCCAGTAATTGTATAACAGACTAACAATATTCTTGGAAAGAAACAGCGTCCAGTCGACGGTTAAGACCTGTCAGATATCGTTGAAATATAACAAGTGGATCAGTTCAATATTACAGTTATCTCACGGAAGAGTAACTTACGTTGGTCTATTTAATTGAAAAGCAATTGAAGATCAGAATTCGTGGGGCTACTGTCATATTTGGCATTTCAACTCATTTCTTAGGCAAAATAAACATTTGCAAACTCCAGTGAATAAGCCGAAATTACGAGGAATGGGTCAACTTTGTATCTCGCCGATGCCCGCGATCTTCCTTCGTAAACTACGAAACTCCTATCAGAATGCAGGTGTCAGAATAATGCATTTGAAAATTTCTGTCGATTGCAACCCACGTCAACGGTTATCAAGACCCTGGAATTGAGAAAGAAAAGCTTTACCAGCAATCGAGGTCACTTCGATAGCGCGCATGCGTTGCCATCGTCGACTCTAGCCCGGAAATCCGAACGCCCGAGTGAGCCCACTGTTTACGATTTTTATGGTTTTTTGTTTGTTGTGAGAAATAGCCTTTTTTGATTCAGCGCTGATTCTAGAGATCGAATTCCATGCCCCAGTACCCTGTTATCGAACGTGGTTGATCGTCCTAATTTTCGTCTTCAACCGAAATGCTAATCTCTCGTTCCTCTTACTGACCCTTAGAAACTGTTCGTTTATATTCGGGTTTTGTGGTGATTTTCCATTTCAAGTCAAGCAATTGTAAAAAGCACCAGTACTTTAATGTGGTATTATTTTATTCCAGAATAATTAGAACTAGGAACGATGACGAATTTCAGGTGAAAAATGGAAGTATTTCGCTGATTGACCAATGTGTGATGTTGGAATCCATAAGCATAAGTTCTTCTATGCATTTATTTTCTTGAAAAAATAGAATAAAATATATTCCAAACGACTTCGTCGACATGTCGTAGCTTTAGTTATCCGTTTAAAAGGTTGTTCTGTCAGGATTCGCCAATACATAATGTTTGTGGTAGACCGTGACTTTGATTCGGTGCTTTTGGTAGCCTTTCGCGTACATGCTGCTCGGGAAATGTAGAGAAAGTGTGAGCAGAACGATTTCAGTAAGTTACAATTGGAGCATGTGAACAGATTTAGTTCAGTTAAAAAGATCGAAATCGTTTAAATCCAGCAATGTTATCATCGGAATGATTGTTCACCCTATGGGGTGAGGTTGCTTGCAAACCACGGGATGGAACAAAGGTTACAAATGTCTATTGACCAATTCGAGACGGATCACGTGACGATGATCAGACAGAGCAAAAGTGCAATGGAAACGCCATTATGGTGAACATTCGGTCTGGTTCTATCGACTGGTATGTTGTGTGTGATGAAAACAGAGGGAGAGATAGACAGACAGACAGACAGATAGGCAGAGAGACAGGTAGAGCATGGGGGCTAACGAAAAATGAGTCTTACAAACTTTTCGACCGATTATGTTGATTTTTTATCAGTTTAGTTTACCAGCCCACCCTGAATAACCGAAAGAAGAATAATTTTTTATGCAATTTCTTGGTCTCCCATCTATAATAATCTTCTTCATAATGTTTCTATATCCATTACGTCTGCTGTCTAATGAGGTAAAACACATGAAAGGAAATTACGTTCCACTTCTTTTAGAGGTAAAAATGCATGTTCTAGGTCACGTGGCATAGACTATGATGAAAATATTAGCATTCATCGCAAAATGGATTCGTAATTATTTCTGAAGTTCATATGAACAGTTGTTGGGACCTTCAAGGTCAAATGTTTTCCATGGTATGCAATGTCCAATTTGCCAAAGTATACACGACCTTGACGTACACCGTACTTTATGCACTCGAAATCTGAACGGCCAATGCAGAATTAGAATGATAATTCTGCTCCACCGAAATGAGGTAAAATATCGTATTTTACTTCCGGAACCTACTCGGAGTAGTTGCCCGTTTGGATCGAATTTTGCAAAATATTTAAGCTTATTGCAATACGGGACAGAAATATCAGCTAACCAACGTTTTTCACGATTAGCTTACTTTATGAATGCATTTCTCTTTCACACGTTCATATACACATGCGCCAGGCTGCGTCCTAAAAATGGAACGTTGTGTCAGTTCGAACTGCATTATGGGATCGGTTGCAGACCCTCGTTGGTCCTCATCCACTTGATTGTCTATCATCGTGGGTGGCCGATCGGTTGTGTCAAAGTCCATGTTATTACCGGTAGACTGATCGATTAACGGGTTTGTTGACTGATCAAAAAAACATCCAGTGTACCAAGTATCGAATTCTAAAAGTCAAACAAGTCAGAAAAATGTTTACGAAAGCCAACTACCAAAACATCACGTGAAAAATAGATTATTGTTACCAACACAATAACATTTGGTATTACCTCACATGCATGTTGAACATAACGTCACATATGTATTGGGCATTTCATAGGAAAACGGATTTGGAATGGAATGGCGTGTTAGTTCGAATAATCCATAATTAAAGAACAGTAGAGAGCGAGAAAGCGGGTGAAATGTTCACATCATGCTAGCGCTTAAAACGTGCTGAAGGTATGACGTGTACCGTAATCGGCGGGCGTCAAATTTCGTTACCACGCCCGCAACAAACGGCATCCAATCAGATGTACAATTTCCGGGTCATTTTGCTAAGTATATCTGCTGGTAAAACAAGTTTTGCTTGCAAATTTTTGTATGCATCCTTTGGATGTGGACATTCTCAAATGTCCAGTATTATACGCAAATCTAAAAGCCTTTGTTTATATAAAAACAACTAAGAATTGCGGTCAGGAGAAATGTCCCATAAAGTCACGCTAGAGAGCAGAAAAAGTCAGTCAAAACCGTTGGAATATTACAGACTGTATGTATGATGAATGTTTCGGCTGTCATTTCCCTAGGGTAACTGGTATTGCCCATCCCATGCACGCACTAAAATCGCCTGAGGTTGACGTCCACAGCATCCATGCACACTTCTTGTTCAGGTCGAGTTTTTGTTAAAAGGATTTCGACTGGTCCTTCTGTAACTTATTAATTTATTGCTGTTCTGGTTTTGGTGATTCGGGCAGTCCAGGATGGTTAAAATAGTTGTGCTTACATAAAACATGCTTGAAGCAGTCCAACAGAATGCACAGGGTATCGTATCCAGACCCACTGCCAACTCATGTGATGTACCACAACAATGTCTGCCTTGAAGCGCTGAGTTCCTGTCTCTTTGCCACATACTCTTGGATTCAACTGTGATCATGTGATCCAGGCAAGCTACTCTCGGCGCCACAGAGACGATTTGTCTCACTTGGATGGTTTGGTTTCACCCCACTGTGGGGTAGGTGGCATCTGCCACGATTTCGCGTTGGTGATGCGACAAAATCTGCTGCGCAGTTGTGACATTCATTTTGCTACCTGCCTTTTGGACTGAAGACGATTTGGGCCTGTAACGATGAGAACAGCGTCTTATTTCAGTAGTCATCGGCTTAAGGGAAAAACCTTCGCAGGCTAGTGAAAATCAGAAAATACGATTATACATGTGATTCGTTTGAGTAATAGCCATATTCGACGAAAAAAATCCCATAAGACGAATTCCTTAATGTGAGCACGACAGGGACTAATTTCTTTACTCGTGAAATGGATGACGAGGGAAAACCCTCAGAAGACAGAACGGTAGGGCGGGGGAGTTCTGATTGCATTCGAACACGACGACATACGTTCCATAGAGCAAGAGTTGTTTAATGAACTACGACGCAATTAGTTCTCTTCAGTAAAAGTATGGATCTCCGAATTAGAGCCCAAATGAAACTATATTACGAGAGGGCAATGGGAATCTTTTCAAACTTCTTGTCTGCAAAGTGTTCTGACAAAGTCTTATGAATAATTATCTACAAAATTTGTCTACCGACTGACTGATAGGCACCATGCGGTGAAACTGTTATAGCTGCTAGCGGCGGAGTTATGAGACATAATTACCCTACCATTTGGCTTCTTCTAAACGCATTAACATCAGACACGCTTCCTTAGGCCCCAGTTCTCCTAATCGTGCTATGAATGGATGTGATCTTGTTTACCGTCGAACTACAGTATTTTTGATGATACGTCTGTATCTGCATCCAGCTACGCCTACCTTGAATGCTGCCATTCTTCACATTCCACGTCCGGGCAGACTGTGGCTAATCATTCACGTTCAACTCCAGTTCAAATGTGCATACAATTGCACTTTGTACGTAACTTTTGATCTCTTCAAGATATTCTATCAAGCGTTAATACAAATTCCCAGTTTGTATAAACATCAAATGCACCAGGGTTATCTTGATAAGGCAAATCAGGTGATTACTTTTCACTGACATGCTCGCAAATAAGGCGCATCGTTGAACAGAATGCACAGAATGTGCCTGTAAGACCACACGTGTCCAATCGTTTTCCTCTCTTTTAGTTTGTAATTTGTACAAGTTCAAATCGATTTTGTAAACTCCGCTGTTTTTTCTCGTGTTAGGCATTATTTCCGGTTTTGGGGCCCCACGATAAAACGGTTCAATGGTTGGAGAAGAAAAACCGGGAATTAGGGAAAGTGGTAGTCTTCTGGTTGATGTTAAGCCCGACTACAATCAAGGTTATTTTTTCTTGATCGTGGGAAACGAATTTATTGTTTTTGAGTGACTTGTGCTTTACATAACCACATAGACATCCCATCCGTGCTGGTTATAACCCGTATAATTTCGTTACAGGCTACAAAATGCGAATTGCTTGAGATGAACCAAACAAAAGAAAACTTGCTTTTGACACGAAATTAGGTTTGAAAGATTTGACAAATACAGAAACGTTTTCGACCTCGGCTGGACTCGAACCTGCGCAAGCATTAGCACAGCATGTGCTCTACCGGCTGAGCTACGAGGTCCCGCCGAATGCCTCTAGAATATTTCACTTAGGGAGTAATGGTTGCCCGTACAGATTGCGCCAGCTTACGTCATTCAGTACAGCAAACGTTTGGCAGTTCGATTGAGTGAGCGGGATTTTTCCATGAATAAACTTCTGATGGACAAGTATCCGCATAAAATATACCCTAGATCATGGAACTGTGATGTTCAGATGCTAGAAATTGCGATGAAGTTAAAATTTGTATGGGTGGATAATCTTACCAGCAAACGATCAATTACATAACACCAAAGCCCATTTCCATGCCATTACACCGTAGAGGCACCGTTAAAAGTATTCAGCACATAATTCATTGCTAGATGGGTACAAATGTAAAATCTTAGAGCCAGGCTATACACGATTGTTAACAACATATTTCCCACTACAGCACGAGCTATTCCCAGTAACAGTCGACTTCGGTCAGTGGAGTCAATTTTCGCAGTGGCTGTATTGAGGTCCAACTGGTCGTTTGGAAACTGCCGTGCTTAAAATAGAAAAATCTGACCATCGTCTGCTCCACATGCGGATGAGCAATCAAGGCAGAGATGTTTGCGGACTACTGTGAGTAGCGTTACTTTTCCTATCTTTAGTTGACATCCACTTTGATGACCCTGTCTTGGTGGTTTGAGCTTCTTAAGCTTATTTACAATGGCCTCTGCTTATGCACGCAACAGGTGACATAAATCTTTTCATTAGCTTGCTTCGTTAAAGGTTTCTGCTCTGAACACTACCATTCAGTCCAATGCAAATTGGTCCCAGTTGACGAGAATTCGATTTAGCGCTGCTTATTTTAATCGCCTTGAACTCCATCGGAAGAGTGCGGGCAGCACTGGAAAAAGTATTGACCGTGCATCACGCCATCTGATCACATTTTATGACGGACTAACAAACCGATGCATCGGAGTACAACTACAGTTGGTCTGACTTGGTCAAATTCAACTTTTGGGGGTTCCCACGCGATGCTGGTACAAATAGAGGAAACTTATATAGATTTAGTTTTGTGACCAATTTTCATTGGGAATTCGGTCCTGAGTAGACGGTGGAATGCAGAGAAGTGTTTACCGGCATTTTTGATGCCAGCCCCAAACGAAACCCCGGTTAGCTGTGATCACGCAAGTGTTTATTGCATCTCTTTGACTAATTTCTAGCACAAGACTTTGGATTTTGTCTTCATCCATAGCCTACTAATAATCTAGTCCGTTTACCGTGCACGCTTCCCTTAGTTATATCTACTGACAAGAAGTAACGACTTAAGTTTATTCGACATAAAATAACTCTCAGCTATTTTAAGTAATCTTTGATCTGTTTTGACGAAACGATTTGGATTTTTATGCTACTATTTAAATGACTATGTCGCAATTAGTTCTGTGATCAACTCGTTGAAACTGTGAATGATATAATGTTAATAACACAGCGTTGTTGGTAGATGTAATGCGCCAACGTTTCGACTACCGTGGATAGTCTTTCTCATGGCAAGTTTTGCAATCAGATGCTTGAGGAAATCAGCTGGGAGCAAATGATTCAGACAGTCATCAGTATTCCGTAGTCTGGAGCACAGTGAACGTATGTTCACTGTACAGTCCTGAATACGTTGTCGTAGGAACGTACGCGAAGCAACCAAGGCGGCTTTCACAGATCGAACTGAATTATCCGGAGGTCTAACAGCGACAGTTTTGGGGACAACATTACACTGAAGACAACGTTGATTGAATGTGCAGTGAACGATCCAGTTAGCAAGCTTCTTTCCCAGAGCAATCCGATTGGTAACCTTGGTAACTTGTTAAGACCCAGATTTTTGTTGATTTTGTCTCGGCTTGGTCATTTTCTGCTTCCTGATGATTCATTCGAATTCAGTAAAATGGCGAATGAATAAATTTAATGAACACAACAACCATTTTTGATGCCATTCAACCATGTGCCTGGCCAAATTAATTGTGCATTATTTTCATTTTTCCTTCACTGTTGTCAGCATCCTCATTCAATGAATTCATCATGTCAACCGGTTTCCGTACCCCATTTGGAAGCCAACAACAATACGTCCAATATCTAGGGCATTGATCCCAATCACTTTATCATCGCGAATTCATGAGAATGCTTGGCACAATGCGAATTGCATGCTCAAGCCAATCTGCCCTGACATGTGTGCATATGAAATATGAGCTTCGCTTGCATATTATCATATTTACGCGGACAAAAAGTTCCGTGAACGGAAGAAGCGCAATACAAGTAATTTTCTTCTCAACCATGCGCATTCAGACCGATACCAGTCGCGTGCAAAGACCGAACTGATCCGAATTCGCTTTGAATCACCGGTTGTGACATGCAAAACGTTGTGCTGAATGGAAATGTGAGAAGGCAGAACGCTACCTATCACATTCTCTCCGCTTCATAAACAGTCTCGAAAGCCGTACGTTGAAGCGAAAGTGACCAAAGGATTTCCGATAGGAGCAATCACAAAGCAGTTCAGAAAGTCACGCAAACATCAAACAGTTACCTTGAACAAGACGGCTTCGACTGAGATTCAAAACGTGCTGACAGTATTGAACAATTTGACTTTGCTTTTGCCATTCCGACCATTTTTGAGTGTACTGTTCTTGAAGGCCACGGATTTCGTTGATCATATTGAATTCATCCTCGGTCAAAATCGGCTCACCTTCCGTCGTGCGATTTAGACCTGCAACGATAGTGGTTTTAAACAGTGTTTTTTTACAATGAGTGACATGTGGAATAAATAACAGCAATCAGGCAATATTCCGTTCACAATTTCATAATGTCTTTCACAGGCTTCGATTAAAACAGCATATTAATGTCCATCACTCATTATCACCACACTGATCAGCGTGTCCAACAGCGCTTGGTGGAACATAACGCTGTGGCAGTCTGCGGTACACACAGGGCCTAGAAATAACCCGTTAGCTATCATAGTATATATATATATATATCATATTTGGAGAACAGAAGCCGGGAATTATCAATGACCTAAATGGTTAGATTCAAAACGGATATGCGGGATTTCGGTTCATCCTTTGCTGAGAACTCCGAGGAAAGATCAGCGCCGCGTCCATCGTTTAGATACACGTGAAATCAGTCGTCAGCACAGATCGTCGACTCGCCCGCCGCGTATGTGCAGCTACATTGTATACATACGCGTACATGATATTGACTTAGGATAATTTGACCGGACCCAGGAGAGTCATTCACCTGCGCAGACTGCTCCGGTGCGGGTTCAAATAATCGACTGACTAAGCTCCCAAATGTTGGACCAAGCACGCCTATGCCACTTGACACGACGGGTTGTTATGCGCGACTGGTACTTACAAGCCGGTACTCGTGGCGTGCCCTCTAGACCAAACCTCTATTTCGGTTCGAATTGCCGGGAAGTAGACAAACGAACGATGAACAGTGGATCTCGATGGCCAAGCGATGATGTAGAGGTGGAAGATAGGATTACTTACATGAGTGGTGAACTATACACAGTGGATTTCTTTTTCTGTCAAATGAGTGTGACATCATATATATATATTTGTATATACATATATATATATATATGTTCGGATGCTAAAAGCCCTGGATACTAAAGCAGGTCTACTTCTTCTTATTACTTTTCTTCCGACTAGCGATGCGGCTGTTACCACTGACAACAAAGTGTATGCTGTTTACAACCTTTTGAACCATTGTAATATCCGAAGCCTAATAAAATTTATTTGCAATGCTCCATCTTAAGGTAATTTCAAAAAATTACATATGTTCCACCCTAACTAACTTTGTCAAGCCGATTTGTCTACGAAAAGAAAGAACCAGTTTCTAATAAACGTAAGCCACTGGGGTATTCCAAACAGTCGTTGGTCAGCTGAATGCAAGATTGCTGCTCAATTGTATCGGATTTCAGCGAACAACAATCAGACTGCTCTAATTTGTAGTCACCATCGATTCAGCAGCAGCAGCAGCAGCATAGAAACTAGAATGCACAAACAATGCAAGGAGTCCGACCTCGTTTCACAAGAACTATCAATTCCTAATCACAAACAAAACAACCGAGTCCTCTGCTAACACTGTTCTACGTAAGGCGGTAAAATTAAAATATCGACCAAAAGAATCAAACAAAATTTTGAAACAAATTTAAAACAGCCTGCAAGTCATTTCTGTACTCTTAAGCAATAGGGTTCCGCGATAAAAAAAATACCAAACACCATAAACCGGAACTGCTGATGTCGAAAAATTGCGGAAAATATTTTCAGCTAATGCTTTGATTTTGTTGTTTTTTTTCGACTCAGGTCATTTTTTTTGTTTACCTCATTCCTTTTATCGAGGCCATAAAACGCTGATGAAAAAAGTAACGGCAAATACGGATTGTTGAAATGGATTACATATTATGCCTCATGCATTCTTAGATATAGTTCCAGTAGAGTAACCACATCTGGTGACCAGAGAAGCTGGAATCGCCTTTGCACATCCCACAAAGCGATTCCCAGTTGCCGGTACCTTTTAATGGTTATACTTCAGATCGCAAACTGTAAACTACCGACTGTATTCGATAACCCGTCAGCAGTTCTGAATAAGTATTCTTCGTTCGAGAAATTTCATTCGCCTCAACTATGGACAGCGCACATTTTGTAGCCTTAAGTATGACAAAAAAATAAAAGAAACCAAATTAACAATAAATAAAGAATGAAAAAGTTTGTGGGCAAAGGTAATCGGAATAAAGTCCCATTACAAAGGCAAATGAGCTGCCTCAGGCATCGTCTGGAGGCGTAACCTAAGTCCTTTAAGTGGATTTTGTGATCTCTACTTATAAAGTCCAACTAAGTGCAATGTTGCCATTTCAAACCATTTCAAGTGCCACGAATACTTCCTTACATCAAGGAACTGTGGAAGTCAAAGACGTTTATATAATATAGGTAGAACGTGCTCCAAGTCCGAGCGGTAGGTCGAGAGTGACTTTCAGTTTCCTCCAAGAGGTCGATGAGATGTGATTGCTTGAATATTAGGAAAAGTACAGTGCATAAAGGCATTTCCAGTGTTGGTACGACTGATTGTGTACGATCCACTTTCAGCAGAGGGTATATTTGCAAATGGGATGTATATAGTGTCCAGATAAAATCTATGTATAGAAAACACAGATCTATTCAATAAGCGGAGAAACGAATATGCTTGGATTTACTTCTTCCATCTGCTAGCTCTTGTACTCTTGACATTAATTATCGTGAGGGAGCTGTGGCAAACATTAAAAAATATGAGCTTTTCGGAAAGTAACAATATGTTGCGCGAACGGGGGAATGTGTCCGACTTCATTGTCAAAGACCATTGCTCAACGTGTAGGTGGGCCATTATTCTTGAAATATTTTCGGAAAAACATTTGATCCGGTGCATTTGTGAAGTGACTGTGGTTGCATTTCTCATCAATGCGGGTTTGTGCGAAAAACTAACGCAAATCTTGCTGAATTTCTTGCACACCATAGCAACCGGCTTGTCATAACAACGCGCTGTTATTAATTTTCAAAAAGTCTCTAGGCCCGCGCAGACAATCCCTTGCGCGGATTTTAAATCTTGGCGATTTTTACTCCACATTCCTTCAGAGATGCGATGCCCCTTCAGTTATTAAGGTTTTTCAGTTTAATTTGCAAAATTACTACAGGTTTCAAAAAAAAATCAATCTAAGTTGGTGTTGTTTCATGTAAAACCGGTAGGATTTCACGCAGGAATGTTTGCAATGCACAATCACGAGTGAAAAGCTGAACCACATGAATGTTTTTGAAGTTCCTTCCCGCGAAATGTCAAATTTTGGCTATAAAATTATGCTTTTGGCTTAGATTTTACCGTGTCCGTTTGGTGCATATGATCGATGATTCACGACAAGAAGGATCACCCAAATACGCTCAATGAACCCACGATGCAAACCTCATAGAAAATAGTAAACGACTGAATGGCAAAAGTCAATTACATCTACCTTATTGAACGTACCATTCGAATATTAATCGAATGTCCAAGGAATGTGCATGCAACTTATCGAGTAACAAAACCGTGCCTATTTAAAATCACCTTGATATCATTGATTCTGTTCGTGACATTCTATGGGGAACGTATCTGACGAGCGATTACGATCTAGCAACAAAATGAAACTCTTACCAAAGTACACGGAATGTTGACTGGAATATTCTCTCTCTGAACCTTTTCTGGTTTCTTATTTAAAAAGGTTTATGAAAAGATCATGAATTTACGGTCCACTTCCTCGCATTGAAAATTGCCCTAGACTAGATTGTGAGTAGTTTAACTTGTCTTACCTTGGCTGCTATGACAAAAAGCACCCAAATAACGGTGGTGCATAGTTGACATGATGCGTGCCAAACAGAGCTGGTAAGATGGGATCACTGATTTGTCTCCTGTTATATTTTCGTAATCTCGAACTAGACCACCTATTAGGAAGAATTTGCCTTTCCATTCACTGACCTACTTACAATCAATCTTCCGTGAATATGAAAAGCGAAATTCTTTGATAGTTTTAGCACTTTACGTTAACTCATGTTCGACGTCAACCTTGAGTGATAGACACAAAACCCGTTGGTAAAAACAAACCTCTATGAGCATCAAAGTTTATGTTTATTCAGAGGTGATTTAGGTACATTGCATCATTGTTGATTTCGTTTTCGTAACAACTCAAAAAGGAACCAGGAATAGGATTCCCAGTGCTTTCGCTTTTATTGCTTTGTAAATGTGCATGAGAGCTGAATTTTTATGCTAAGCATTGTCAGATGCTTTAACATCAATAAGATCCCTGTCAATGTGATACATCCAGATAGCGATAAGGGAGAAAAGTGATGCAGAGATAATAATCAACTGTATCCAATTAGGACAATGACCAGATCTGTAATGCCATTAGGACAGCGAGGAACTCTGCTCATGAATCCAAAGAAAGGATATGCCAAATACATTTTAAAATCATCCAGAGAAAGCCCGAAAATGTCAGCTGCTCCAAATGTTAGCCGCTTCGCGGAGCTCCTCGATTACGCAGATCACGTGCATCTTCCATACAGAATATTAAACTGCCATATGCGGAAGCTTGAAGACTCATTTACTTTGCCCGTGAATGCTCGATAAGCGGTAATTCCAAAAAGACTCGATTGGTAGTCATATTCTGAAAGATGCACCTCACCACCTAATGCTCATCTGAAAATTCTATTCCGATAGAACTGGGCAAGGAAAGCAAGGCACATGCAAAGCTAACATTATCAGAGTAAATTGGTCATCGTGATGCTAGAAATTTTCATCGAAATGGGCAAATAAAAATAGGCCTTGTAGTTTGGACGGTAAGGTACACGGACATTTATATGCTCTGCTCACGCATACTTCAGATGGAGCAAGGCATCACGGGTGCAGAGTAGAGCCATTCACCACAAATGCCGGTTAGCGCAATTTTGTAGGCTTTGCACACCGCAGTTGGGTGATTTGGGCGTAAGGGCTGAACCATCACTTTTAGAATGGGCGTCAGTCAACCGGGTGATGAGTATCTACTACCAGCCCAGAACTCAGACCTTATAGGAAGCCTTTACATTAATTTTATTTTTAAGAGGCTATTTGCTCCCTGAAATGAACAAAATCCCAAACGTTAGTTCTGTATATCGAATTTGAAAAAGATTGAGGCTGAAGCAACTGCATCAAAAAATACAGTGCGGACAAACAGTTAGGAATGAGTTGCGAAATGTTTCATTTTCCGTTTTTCAGCCTAAGTCTTGATATTTCTGGCCATTTCTTTTCTTTCTGCACCTGCGGGATACACACGTGACGGACAAGGCTCGAAGCGTGCACCGTCGTTGATCTCACTCCTGGACAATATCTTCCGTGGCCTCTAACAGAGGACTATCCTCATCTCTTGGGTCTTATCCAAGAAGACTGCAGGCCAACTCCCCTTGGAAATTGATCCAAGTAGTTAAAATATGATAAAAGATTCTTCGACAGAACAGAATCGGTCATACTAGTTCGATAGAGGTGTAGTAAGTAGGCCTCGAAAGTCTAAGCAACCCGGCTTCTAACTGAAATTAGTCAGTCACTCCCATCGAGCAAAGTGGAACGTTTTAGGTGCTTGGTGTATTGACTAAACCCATTTCGGATTTCGATGGGCATTTGAAAATTTTCAACTTGGTGAGTGTGGTCCGGAAGTCCCAAACTACGGTCGAATTTTTGGATGAAAAACCGCGGATAAAACATGCACTTGAGAAACGATTGTGTCGCTCAGAATGACTGGTACGGGAAAACGGTCATGTTAGTACTAACAGCTTAACAGTTCGTTAATCAGTCTCTATTATTTATGACAATCTTGTTTGGCCCTCGAACCAAACGCTCGAATGCAACCTACAAAACGACTGTTTGGGGTAGAACCTTTTTGTCAATAGTGCACATATATACTTTGGCTCTCCACCAGACTATCCAATCAGTGAGAAAATAGAGAAATGATGAAAAATTTGTGTAGATGTATTCAACACCGATTTCACGACCACTATAATGATTTCACATCCAAATGAACCAACCTCCAATTGCTAGCCGATAACCACACTTTGCCGGTACCAAGACTGGAAAATAATCAAATTTATCGGCATAAAACTGACAGTGTTCTAAACACAAGTTTGGAACAAGCATCCGTGTCGAGCGAGAAGACGAATTATTTCGTCCATCAAAAAGTTGTACGCGAACACTGAAACCAAGGCCGCTTCGCGCAAATTCCGTACAAGATACTCTGTTGTTCCAAAAGCACACGCCCAAGGTAACTCACCTTGAGCTTCGCGGTCTGCGCGCAATTCACTCATTTGCGAATATAGTTTTTCCAATTTTTGTTTCAATTGATTTACTTGTTCTGCTATAGTCAACGCTTCATTGCGCTTGTCAGCATAAATAGCTGAAAGGACAAAATAGAATGAAAACGAAACTAGGAGCAAAAGCTTGGCGAACTTAGACATCGTGTTTGAGTGGAGAAAATGAAATGGGAGTTCATTCACTCTTAGACATAGAAGTACTAATGTCCTTGGGTAAACAACTCACCCGCATGACATGTGACACCATTATCGACAGCTTTGACCAACTCAATTCCGCTAGGATATAAAGATTTCGGAAAATATTTTCTCTTGTCGTTTGTCCACAAACATTCCAAGCCAAACAATTAAAAAAAAATCCGAGATTCATGCTTGGTTTTCACTCAGAAAATCGGTTTCCTGTTAAAATAGCAGCTAGATGATATGCGACACAGCAAAACAATATCCCTTTCTGCCCACATCGTGCGTGCGAACGCAAAAATGGTGCGCTACAGGCAAACGGTAACCCACAATGTTCACTGTGACTGTAAATATTTCATACTGTTGGTTAAATTTACTCGGTTTTGGTCCATGCGTTTTCCTGACCCGTGTGTGCATTCCAGGCAAGGATGCTTCTCATGCCACTCACAGGAGTTCTGTCCGCGTGTGGTACGTGTAGCATGGTTATTTCGTGTGAGACAGGACAAATTATTCTACTTCAAATCAAAAACAAAATGCAGATTGCAATAAACAACTGTAACATTCTGCGGTGTTCGCAATGCACAAGCAGGCACACAGTATTGATTTCCGCACGTCTGCAAGGTCAAATCACAAGTACTTTCATCAACCCGACAGCCAATAAAGTATCAAATAACAACTTCGACATTGATTAATTAGTCAGGCGAAGTGCTTGGCCAAGAAAAACCCCACGCAGCTTTTCCTTGAAGAACCTAATTGTTACCAGTCAGCCGAGAATCTAGCTCTCAGATTAAATTATGCTCGAGATTCGCCGACGTCAACTGAATTCGGAAAGTAACATAGTTGTTAGTGTATTATGAAACAAGGAAATAATAGGCAATAAATTAATGGGGCACTACCATCTAGCCGATATTGTCAGCAGTGGCAGTTAAACTGAACTCGTTCGTTAAATCGAATACCTCGAACAGAAAATCGGGAAAAAATGTCATTCTCACATTTATATCGAGTTGCTTACCGGGAACAAAAGTAGAGAGCGAAAGAGTAGATGCCGGTTTGCGAAACTTCACACTTTATCCATTGCACGACAATTTTCCCATTAGAAGGATGAGTTTAGACAACCAATTTAGATGCTGAATTGTTATGCTGATTGAACCCTGATAATTTACAGCAAAACCCATAATGTGACTTTCTAGACGTAATCTTGTTGGGGCTATAAAGGGTTGCACGTGGTGAGAAGACGGTCTAATTTGTACCATTGTTACGAGCAGATAAAACTTTTAGTAGTCCTACATATGTTATATTTCGTGCTCTATCATTAGATGAAGATCAGGTTGAGTTGAATATCAACAAAATAAGATAAACATTTTTCATTTCCGCTTGGTGGTCTTTATTTATTTAGT
Organism: Fasciolopsis buskii; assembly: GCA_008360955.1. Lineage (NCBI taxonomy): Eukaryota > Metazoa > Platyhelminthes > Trematoda > Plagiorchiida > Fasciolidae > Fasciolopsis > Fasciolopsis buskii. Next base: position 64,777 of record LUCM01004351.1, on the reverse strand, counting down.
TTCGAGTTATTGTTTTTCATTAAGGAGTCAATTTTATTCGTTTAACATTAGAATGACAAGTAAAACTTAATCGACATATAATCAAAGCTTTTTTAGTTATAATCTAACTAGTATGATTTGTTAAAAACGTCCAAGTCTGCAACTGCTATTCGGTTGTTCTGACATGGCGTGGGGACCCATATAACAAAAATAAAAATTGGTAAATTCATTGAACACTTACGCACCCAATGTCGGCGCCGCAAGCCAGAAACGGACTGGCGACTTTTCATCAACCACTGACTCATCGTGAATAAGGCTCTCGAACGTGAACTAGGTAAATCGGCATCAAGTGGTGGGCAAATTCTTTTTGGATGCTTTTTGAGTCTCAGACAACCATTTATTGCACTTTTCTACACGTGAGTCACGTTTGTCCTATGCTTAGTCAATATGATTTACATCTACGCCCGAGGACCTTGCCAATCAATCCCAACCTATGCAGTATGAAAATCTGGTGAAAAACCAAGTGAGATTGGTGATTGAGAACCTGAAAAGGATTCCGCTGAAGCATTCTGTACGACAGGAACTTTGTCGGGAAGAAAACAGCACTACTTCCGGTCCTCCCTCTGACTAGTTTTTTTTAAATCCATTAGCGACAGCTGTTAGACGCAGCAAGGTCAGTGATGTAACCATTCATTTTGATGCGGACTCATGCTTCACCAAGGATTTGCTCCACACGGTTGATTCCTAACGTGACACAGACATCAGAGCTCAAATATTCCAAAGGTCATATGCAAAATCGTGTACAGTTGAAGTAGATGCTGTAAACGAAACTTTCTTCTTTTATGTGTGCCTGATGCTGAAACACGATGGATCGATTTAACTAAGCATACGCAGGAAGAGTTGGGTGAAACGACACACAAGTTCCCAATCCCTAACCCATAGGAGAGAAAAGAAACGGGATTACTTTGCCCCTATCGAGAGTCTGAAACAGTCGCTCCTCAGAGATAATTCAGGATGAACTAAACTTCAGCAGGAACACGTTCCGAAATAACGGCTACCAAGATAGGTTTAGTCGACGCCATGTGATAGAACAATATCCCAAACCAGAGACAACCTCAACCAAAACCAAAGGGGTCCCCACCAGCTTTCCTTTCGAGGGTGATCAAATTCGGAAACTCTACTTAGGCGGCAAAAAATATGCTCAATATTGTAAACCTAAACTGTATTTCAAGGGCTTACATTTTATAACAACAAGATATAGTTCTCTACTCACTCAGATAAAGAATCGACCCAATCGTGCATAGTCTTTCAACTCCGCGGAATTCGGACCTAAGCATGCACGGGTGCATTTGTACCATATAAGTCCTATCAGCTGAATACACCCCGCTTCCCATAATCGCTTACGTAAAAGCTACTCAAACTTCAACGTGGATGGCTCATTCATTGTATCTGCAGTCCTTTCATATTCGCCTTATGCGTGGAAAACATGACGACTATCTATGTCGAAGTATACAATTCACTCGGTGTAATAACAAATGCAACTTTGATCAAGAAATTTTGTACCCACGTCCTTTGTGGGTGTAACTGTGTGAAAAATATGGTGCTTTCTCCTTAAAAAGGTCAGACATTCACGACGAACACACCACTTCGGTGCCCGTTTAGATAAGATCACTGAAACCTTCGCACTAGGCGGGTGCACACATTATAGTGATACGACATCATTCTCCGATGAAAACGTTCAAATGTTGGCTTTGTATTACGGTAGGTTTTCTAACCAGCATATATCACGATTTACGGTTAAATGGGCAGTGAAAAGCGACAGTTGTCGTTCGTCTTGTCACCAACCTTATGAGTATAAGATTGAATACTGTATCAAACAAAAGCAAGTGGACAGCTACTCTGTACCGAACCAATAAGACAACTGGGAATCGTACGGGTCGTCCCTTGCACTTGTGTTATGTGTTTCACCATTTTGGTTCGGTCAAAAGTGAATTGGTTAAATAGAAAATAAAGAAAAGCATACCTCTATTGTCTTTAAATATTTTGAACAGTTCCCGTCCAGGTTCATCTTTGAAAGATTCGAATGCTTCGATTTTGGTCGGTGGTCTGGAGAAGGCATCGAGAGAGAGAGAGAGGCCACGTTATCATTGAGTATGTCTTGGTCACGCGCTTTTTTATAAACAAAACTTTTGTATGTGTTCTAGAAACGTGAGAATAGAATCGTTTTACCTACGTAGAAGTTTACAGTTAACCACTTCCGGGCTGCCATGGGTAAAACTATATAAAAGGTGGCCACTGAATTCTGACGCGATTGATGCTCAAAAGCAAATGGAGAACGTGTAGGAGTGCAAGAAACTTTGCTAGGTAACCTTGGTCAAAGACAACAGAAATATCTTTGTCCAACATGCTCACGCGGAACATGATCTATATGAAGGTTCAATAAATGTGGGATCCAGAAAGAGTGTAGGAGTTAGCTATCGCTAGCATGATCAGCAATGCTGGGACTGCAAATTCTAGTATTTTGGGTGAAGTTGACGGATCCATTTGGCCATTCTGGTCTGCAAGCATGAATTAACCCCAATAGTGAGGTATAGAAATTTGGTTTTCGGTAGGAGGAGCTTAGCATTCTGTAAGCCTAGTAGACATACGACTCCAACGTTTCTGGCCATAAGGAGGAGTGAATGATTCGTTTAATCTTGTGATATGTGTATCCATTTGACCGGCGATTAAATGGCTCGGATAATCTACACTTTCATTGATGAAATACTGCAACCCTGGATGAAAGTACGTGGAAATGAAATTGTACCGGACCACTTTACAGATTCGCGGTGGCACTTTGGCATTCTGGCAACTTGGTCGGGTCATTTCTGCCCGGTCAATGGAAACTTCGGATCAATTTATCACACAAAATTTAGCATTAGCAAATAATTAGCATATGTATGAGCTAAAATCGAAATGTATTTGAACAATTACATGAAAATATTCTCGACCAATCTCGTGTGCCATTTCAATGCGATCGTGATTGCAAACCGTAAAACAGGCATTCATTATGAACTGATAACTACACTTCCTTATTAACCTTCTTGTTCCCAAGATCAACCATAAATCTTATCTGGGAGTACATTTTGCTCCCTTAGTCGGAAAACCACAGTCTTCGTGGGTCCTGTTACTGATTTTATTAAGTATCAATGAAAATTCGGAAAGGGTTCGTTTGTGCAGAGGCAAAGTCGTTGTTCGAGAAAATAGCAGATAGAGAAAAACGTTTTCTTGAATGGAATGAAAGCAGACAAATTATGAGCAGCACGCTTGGTTTTGGATTATTTGCAGCCGGGCACATTTCGAAATCCGGGGATCATTTCTACCGAAACGACTGTGATTTTCCGATGCCGATCGAAGAGAAGGGATTTTTCACTAATTTGCGCGAAACGTTTCTCTTCTCCTGACCCAAACATACTAAACCGAGATTATTAGATCGGTAAACGAACTCACTGGACCCGTTGGTTGAAGTTTTCCACCTCCAGTGATTGTTTTCTTTGCCAGTTGGTAGGGATGTCCAACTGGGAAGCGACCGATTTTCGAACGTCAGCTCGTTTTGACTGAAACGAGAAGCGACCAGTTCGAAGTGAATAATTCCAGCGGTGATGAACAAGTCCTGTTCTAACTTTGATACCAAAAGCAAACACCATTTCAAATGTTAAAAGAAAAATTTCACGGAAACCCCTTTTATAGACGGCCTTCCCCCTGTCAAGAAATTGCCCAAATTCTAACTGAGTATAAGCTAGATATGAATATCCGGAAAGTGTCGCCATGTGGTAAAAAGGTTCACGTCTCGTTCAGGCTGCAGAAAAAACGCTTGTGCTCGTAGCTCACAATTTCCCAGTCTCAAGAAAGAGATTTTTGACCAACGGTACTTGAATCTGATGAAGCGGAAAGTCGTAAAGCAAATGAACTTTAATCTCAGTTCATGTCAATAACTGGTTTTCTATGCGCACGCAGAAAATTCTACCACCTATTACTTGAAGATAATCAGACTAATTTCATACTTTTAGACTACTTGCAATGAACTGCTTCCCCACACACCTGCCATTCAGTACGCTGACCGTAACGAAATGTTAGTTCACCCAATTTTTGCGACAACTTATCTCATTATTAGGGTAGTAAATTGACTTCCGGTTATCGACCAGCACGTGGTCCACTAACGTTTAACCCAGCGTCTCAACCAAGAGAAACTTTCAGGCGCTGAACTGAACACACACCGTTTGATCAGTCAGTCTTTACAGATCCGGCCGTAAGGTTGAATCCATATCAAAAGTAACGCCTTTATCAACGTCGTTTTGTAAAAATGATGATAGACTGGGTTGGACTAGCCAGTGCCGGACAGACATAACTTTAGTCTCGTGTTGTGCACAAGATAATCTTGGAAAACATCCAGGCATTAAGGAGGACTCAGCAATACAGTCTGCTTTGTCTAGTCTATTTAATCTAGTGCAGAGTAATCGCAAAAATAAAGTACAAATGAAGAATGTTGTTTTTGTCTCATCCAAAAAAGATGGAAAATTACCCGGGACATGTGAATTCCATTCCATGTCATTTCATGATATGTTATGTAAAGATTCAGATTGAATAGTAGTACGCGCTCGCAGTACAACTGACTGTTATTTTAAAGTCTTTTTGTTTCTGCTTCCTGTCTGTGTGATCGCTCTGGATAAAATCGAACGGCCTTTTGGTCATACTGGGCTGGTTTGACTTACGTTTATCGACGGAATGACCCCAACACATTCTGGAAACCGAAAGCAGCATACAGCTACGCGGTCGAGTGAGATAAATTTTCCTTCTAACCGACCACAACTGAGACGTAAGATCGGTGAAATGTGAATGCGTCAATAGGTCTGATCTTTCTGATGTCTGTCAAATTCGGATTTATCATGAAGGCACTATGATAGTCTACCAAAACAGTGATTCACCATTGTGCTCCGGGTTTGAGTATATCCGATAGTATCAACTATTTGAATAGAAGGAAGAACGAGGAACAGCTGATGGTCGAAAGTGACTGCATTGAATCTAAAAGGAATTTGGCATTCCAGTAGGATCCCAAACCGGGGGAAACCTCAATGCACGATGAAGGAATGACGCGAAATTTCAACGAAAGGCATTGTGGCTAACTAATGGCCCACACCCCGGTAAGCATTTCAAAATAATTTAAATAACTGCAGCAACTGGTTTACGATCTAATCAAGAAGAGCGATCGTTGTATGCAAATTATGTGACTTCACGTGCAGTGAACGGAGCATCAGTTAAAGTTCATTATCGGAATTACTGTTCGCTCACGTGGATCAATGAAATGAAGAAAAATGAAACGACCTGTGGAATTCTACTTGAGATATCTAGGTAGCGGGAGCAGTCGGTGTCAGACTGTATTCGGTCAACAAAAATCCAATTAATACCTACTGTCACTTGTCTGATTCTTGTTCCAAATAGAGCACTTAGAATATTTTATTGACTAATCATAGTACTCAATGACGACTGACATATAAACCTGATGAGGCTTTCTGAAATATCGTGGATCACCACCCTTGACCGGAAAAGCTTGACATTTCATTCGGTGGTTCCGTTTGCACTAGAGTTTGTCTGACAGTTGACCTTGGTTGTGAGGCTAGGGTAAAAACAACCGGCGTGCCATTTATGCGGTCCGTCAATCAGGCGTTCCGTCATTCAGCAAACGGTAGGCGTGACTAGGCACGTGATAGACACACACGGTTAAATCCAGTGATCACAATCCTTCTAACTGGACGAATGTGTACCTGCAGGCGCGTGCAACACAGACATAAACAGACGCACAAGTACCTGCAAGCACGAACAACTGGACAAACGAAAACTGACATGCAAGTTTGTGACACAACATTGGTCGCTGAACGCGTTGCAAGCTGTGAGCGTGTAGGTTGGGCCCAAGGCCGAGAGCCAAACCTGGTGACTCGCACAGAAGAAATGGGATCTCGTTTAAGAAATGGATGTCGAGAGACTAAGTGCCTGTTTTAACCCTATTTATCCTGGGATCCATGGTTTGCACTGCGATAAGTCTCCATTCCAAATGCACTTTAAATGCGTAGGTGTAACGCCCTGGTCCTACTGGTTTCGGGTGGCATGGTTGCGGCTACTGACGCCACTTGATCAGTTAATGGAAAACAGTGGGATCCCAGGTCGTCGGTTTAGGCTGCCAATATGAAATGTGGAATATTACTTTTATACGTGAAAGCCATTATCGTCAGCTGCATGATATTTAACAAAGGAATGTTCCTAAACTCAGCATGGTTTTTCCAAGGCTTCATATCTACTTCATTAAATTCACTTCACTTAGAAATACCCTATTCGACCAAAACATTAATGGGAAACCTTTTGTTCTCCTTTTTAATGTACGCCTGGCTCGAGCCCGTGATGAAAGGATAGGAGCCGAAATAATGTTCTCAAAGAGGCGATCAAAAATCTGACTCTCAGACGCTATCCTAACTGCCACGACTTTCGGACACTCACTCAAAGAGCAGATTTTATGCTTTGAGTATACCTAAGATGACTAACGATGATCTCTCCGAGAACGTCTAATTTGTTTTGCATCCAGTCGGTGCTGGGCGCAATAAAGAACTGTTTCCCTTATTTACCACTGAACAAAGTGACAGTGGTTCTGGAAAGGAATCATACCTAACTAAGTGCTTCCGGATGAAGGCGTCAGTGGCGAAAAACGTTCGGACTGCAAGTTACAACTGCACCGATTTTTTGGACCCCAGCGCTAGTAAATTTGGTCCAGGGAGGGCCACTGGATCTTACAATCGTTCGGGTGGAAATCGTGGATACATCCAACACTTATTTCATTTAGCCGGCCAGGAAACCATAGAAACCACTATGGTGCAACGGGCTAGTAATAAATAGCGCGAAAAACTCCGATCCCTTATTAAAATATTTGGTTCTAGCTTATCTTGCTTCAGATCAGCGGAAGTAGCCTACTTGCTTCGTGTGGTCATTTGGGCAAACTACTGATGGCACAACATGCAGGTTGGGCAAATCAGTGGGTGGGTCGACTGTGTCCCGTTTCGGGACATTTGAAATCTGCCACAATTGTGCGTTGCCCCTGAGACATCATGTGATAAGCAGCGGAAATGCTCGCATTCCGTTTGCAACGTTCAGATGAACGCACTGGAAGAACGCCGTCACACTGCAAAAACGACAAGACTAAAAATACATCTGGCACGCAAATGAAATGTGGAAATTAGGAATGCCGACTACTAAGATGCTGAAATTCGACAGAAGATCGAGAATGTGAATTCGGCCATACGAGAACGGGGTAGATGAATTATCTTCGCCGACAAGTGAACGAAGAAGTAGAATATCTAGCAGGGAAAATAGTTCACTGATAAGCATCATCAAATCAAACCACTAATTCCCTAAGATGGCCATGAGCGTTCCCATTGAGCGATAATCGTTATAAAAAGCAGTCGGAATAAGATTTCTTCATGGTAGTTTAGATAACTAGATTTGAACCCAAGTGAAAACAGGTGAGAATAGTTGAAAAGAAAGAATAAGCTGATAGAGAAGTGACCATAGCTCCAAAGTTTGTAAAACAGTTTGATGAAAATCTGGACGACTACCAGGCTGCGCATCCAGAATATAAAGGGTTGTAACTTCTGACAGCAGCAAAAATACGACATTTTGATTCATACATGAATACTTTTAACGCCATTTTATTATTTTTTGGCCTTTCCTAATGCTTATCTGAGCATAATAAGGATAGGCGCTACTACAACTAACAAAGAAATCACGTACATTACTGGGAGATCTGATTTTGTCACCGTAAAACTGTTTTAGTAATGACGTTAGGCGAACAGCTGAAAGCCGGTCAGGTCAGGCCAATGGTTAGACGGGTGATTACCACTGGTTCACGCGGAATACAATCCTCAACCCCTTCGGTTTCAGCAGCCCACGGATCGAAATAACTGCACTTCGCCCCGGTAAACGTGCATCCACTGAATGGACACGGACTAAGCTACCAAGTCGGTAATCCACATGTGATGCTCTTAGTTTACGGTGTTGACATACCAAAACGACAAGTGTATTCGACCTTAAAACTGCAAAACACAAGTTAAGATTTCTGAATCACAGTAAAACCTGCAGACAGCACGGATTCATGCAGCTGGTGATTACCAAAAGTAGTGAATTAACTACACAAATCTTCGCCGGTCTAAAACAGAGTTGACCGTGCAAGCCACACGGTGAATCATTCCACGAATTCGGTTAATTTTTTCCCACCAATTCCAGGAAAAGTTACCGTCAGTCGATGGCTTCACAAGTATTTTAGATTTTCGCATTCTTCTTTTGGGTGAAACTCACACCTTGGTGCTACACAGGAATCTGGGGGGATTGGGCCTCATTTCAGTTGTTCGGTGGAAATGCTCACCAGTCCTCTCTTCTTGAGACTACAGCAGGCCAGAAGCCTGAGGAATGACCACGAGTAGTGATGGTTGAGGAAATGTAGAAGATTAAGTCTTTGGTGAGTAGTCGTAATTTTTGCTGGCTAATCCCAAGTACTTGTTCACTGCAACCTGGTGTGCTTGATGTGATCAATAAATCCCATGGCTCACGAATGCAATATCTGGTGTTTGGTGTAGCGCGCAGATCACAGCACTTTAGTTGGACTTTACAAATATGCAAGCGTGATTATATATATATATATATATATATATATATATCAACCACGTATCAGAAATGACGACTGTTAGAGGGGTTTTCAAAGGTAGGAACAAAACTCAGAGTTTATCATACTATGTCAAGCGGTTATAGCACCGAAATGAATTCCAAGTTCCAGGTCATGACCTTTTGGACCCGCCGACTATCTGTAGACCGAGGGAAGTTGTCCAGGGGCGTGCAAACCACTTTTAAATCACAGCATCTCTTTCGAATTCCCTCGCAGTTTTGACGATCGTTAACCTCCAGATAAGAAATAATGGAACCAAGAAAGGGCTCATAGTACACTACAGTTCCTAGACGTGGTTCGTAGCTATTGGCCTCTGAACCAAACGGGAAAGATAGTTTAAATGCCATTGGGTTGGCAAGGTATTGGGTAGGTAATAAATTTGCTTACCCATACCGCATTTTGTACTCGAAAAAATACCAATCGATACGGAATCGTTTGCGGAAGTGATAGCACCGAGGCGAAGCCCGATTATCCGGCAATGAGGGACAGGGAATGTCAAACAGTGTCCAAACCGTTGCGCTCAAAATGGTTTTAGAAGTCGAAATTAAAACACTCGTTACGAACCCAGACGTACGAATAGCGAGTAAAGCAAATGTTTGGGTGTGTGACGGCAATGCTTACGTGCTCACACCATGTCACAAGAGCCATAGTTTACCCACATAATCTCATGAGCTTTGAGAATTGAATTCACGCTGTAAACTGACTTTCGAATCGTTAGTCAAAAGCGCATCACGTTAAACTTCCTGCAGCAACTAATAACGCTTCTTTACGATGAACTTAATGAAAATAGTCGTTGGAAGATCTCCATTTTCTATTTCCACTTTCAAAAAATCGAGTATTCAGACGTTCTCATTAACAGCAGTTGCCTGGGGTACATGAGGCTAGGTAAATCAAACGATTCATTCCTTGAAACCCTGAAAAGCATGATAAGACAACTTCATTTTTTGCTTGGTTAGGATCACATTTCCGGCACCACGAGACTGGACCTTGAGAATGTGTGACAGCTTGAGCACATCCATGACGCTGCAATCATTACAAGATGACCAATCTCGAGCCGAAGCTTCGGTCGTGCACGGAAGACCAGTGAGTAGAGACCTGACAAATTGGTTTTCTGAACCCTCAGATTGGAGGTTAATTCGGCTTGGTGAATGCATTGAAATATAAAGTGATCCAACCAAAGCTGTGCAGGGCGTTTGAACGACGACGAAACGACCGGATCACGCGGATTTCGAGGCCTCAAAAGCTAAGCAGTTGACCCGCCGTGGTTATATTTCAACTAATTGACGTGTGTCAGCACTACTTGCGTGTACCTAATGGACGGATGTATTTTGCCGAAAGACGAACAACGGGTGTGACCGCATAGATGAATGCGTCTATCAAAGAAGTACTTTCGGGCTTTCTTACGTATACACATATTATATTAAGTTATATTATATATTATTATTAAATTGTATATTATATATATGATATGTGAACTGTTCAGAAAGCTGTTTTCGGGGACAGGTGTATCAGCAATGGTACGTGAAATTCTCACCTGCAAAAAGGAGCTTTCCGGATGAATAGTAGTCATTTTACCGTTCACCACTTTATCTCCAAAACCGAGTCCATGCCCACTCGAGAGATCGAGGTCACCAACCATGGCTTGCGACGACATGGTGCCGTTCATTTCTGCCGAACCATTGCCACCGACTGTTTTCAATTTACTCGGTCCACGAACAACGACAGTCCGCGATCCAGGTACGGTTGAACCACGTGGCCCTGCTACTGAACCCGAATCCAAAGGACTGGTTTGACTCGGTACTTTCTGTCTGAGCTCTTCTACTTGAGCTTGAAGGGCTCTGTCAATTATGGGAAAAGGGATCAAGCATCATTCAAATAAAAAAGGCATTCATCATTTTTGTTTCGTCATAATCTGACAAATGATGAACTGATCCAAATAACAGACTGTTCACTCCGAAATGAGTATACAGGCAGTAGCGTTATCTACGCCCTAGCGTTGTCGGTACTCCTTAACCGTTTGACTTTGCAGTCATTTGAGAGAACGTATACTAATTGGTGAATACCATCCATATTTGGGACCGGATTCCGCTAAAGTCAACTATATATTCACTGCGGCCTCGGGTAACGCGTAACATCAAATCCACCAACTAACCGGGGGGTTCCAGTAGATCATCGGTGACATGCAAGAAGAGGAAGAAATAGCGTATATGGTAAACTACAGAACGGTTTTCATTTTCTCCTCATCTGCCATTGCATCCTCTTTAACCACAAGTCCAATGGCGAAGGATCTCTCCATAGATTCAAGAATCATATATATATATTTATATACTTTTTTGGTCAAGGTATTCTTGCTGCGCAAATGTAGACTTATTTGCTGAAGACAGGATACAATATTTTACAGGCCCGTCAGTAGCCGGACTAATCAATTCTCGTAGGTTGGGCATGTTCTCTAATGGCAATTCGTGTTTGATAGAAGTTATACAATTTACATACTACGATTGATAAAAAATTCAGGAGCTGCAGAAAAATTTTGCCGCTAACTCCTTTGGGTTGCGCCGGTGCATCTGTGTACGTTGTGATGAGCAAAATAGCTGCGGTCCTATTTGCTTGAGTAAGAGTTCAACCGAAATTGTTGCATCATTTCGTGAGGTTCTTCCAGAATGTTATAGTTCAAACCCAGTCTTCACATATGTGCATCTAATGCCAAAAAACGTCCGCAACCGTTGCGCGCGCCCATCCATATGGTGACCGCTGGAACTGAAGTGGAAGATAGTAACGTACTATAAGACAATTAATTGTACGAAGGCAACTACGTGCTATTTCCGCCGCTGACAGAAATAAGAGTCTCTAACGTCATTGGTAGGCTGCGCATTAGCTGGTCAACAGGTAGTATTGTTTTACGTACCAACAGTTCACAACTTTGAAAAGCTTCTAACCGGGATAATCTGCTTTTCGAAACGGTGCCGCATGCTTTCAGTCCAGGTTAAGTCCGGACCAAGGTTCTTGCAATGACTCTCGCACGACGGGGACACGTACTATAGCTTTAAGAGATTGATGTTTGAGTTAACGATTCACACAAGTTAATTTTTCTCCCCCTTCTTCAGGGTTTTCTTCATCACCAAACTTGCAGAAAAGACAAGCAACCTCCGTCATGTTCGTACGGCCGGTTCCATCTTCTCAGGTTTCCTCTGTCGAAGTCGAGTACGGATAATTCTGCTTTACACGTTGCACTAGCCTATCACATAGTTTTCTTTAGACCCATCCTCCCTGAAATGCGAAAATGTTTTCACGTTTGCGGGTTCAAGTTGTCCGAAATCCGAAATTCCGCAGGCCAACTTAGCGAGGATGAACGCCAGCGGCTACATCTGCTTAGCGCATGATATCAAAGCGCCGACTCGAGTGAAGCAGGTGTCAAACGTCAAACAATCGGACAACTTCGCTTCATGAATACGTGGCTGAGTGCAACTCACTCAGACCACATGACCAGAAACGCAGTATCCGCGACCGAATATTTCATCTTCGCTATCATCATCACAATCCAACCCGGAAACACCAAAGCGAGCCCATTAATCGCCGATATCGTGGCCGTTTCTGAGCATATGCAATAAACCCTAGGAACCAGTACACTATTGCAAGAGAGGAAATTTTTATCGGGCATAGCTTATGTATAAACTTTGCCATAACGATTTTGCACACCCCTAATTCAAATGAAATTACGAAAGAAAATTGGTTTTGTGTGGAGCGGAAGCAATCTAGAAGCCATATGAGATATGGTTTCGTTCCATTATTAAAGAAATAATGGTAAGTCTTATCTCAGCGGCATTCCGAACCGCCTCAGTTTCACTTGAAAGCCAATCTCGGCATTCCGAACCGCCTCAGTTTCACTTGAAAGCCAATCTCGGCATTTCCAATGTTTATTTGAACTTAGGTGCGTCAGCGCGTTCATCTTACAGCCACCCCACATGATCAAAGGTCAAAGTGGCGGTGGGACCGCTTGAATCTAAGCAACACCTTGTTCTGGTAATGCCGGTCTTATGATCACATGCTTCAGATGAATCTGTGGAAGATCAAAACACTCTAAATCAAAGGAATCAAGCAAATCCCCGCTATCGCTTGCGTTGAATGGGAATTCGGACGTTGGAAGAGAACGAATCGAATTTCTTCGATAAGTGCTACTAGTGGAATGAATCGTTGGTTTGTTGTCAGTCACATCGAAATTGCGCAATCGAATCAAAAATCAAATGCGCCGTATTGTGCGGTTCGCCCTTTATTCTGTTTATATATGATATGGCAAAGAATTCAGTATGCAAGCAGTAACCACAGAATCACAAGCGGCCGAGGTCCGCTAAGCAATGGATTCATAGAAGCATAATTGGAGGGAAGAAAGAGAGCAAATGGGTCTCTTGTGCGTATGAAACTCCAAAGCTTCGTGGGTTCAATCTTTAATTCCCTAGAGAACATTCCAGTCACTAGTCTACTGCAGTCAGTGACATCATGCGTTTAATAGAAGGCGGTATTCTCGTAGGATCGTAACGAATTTCACAATCAATTTTTAACCGAGAGCCAGTTACTGTTCTGCAGATCGAACGTCAACCAAAGAGAATTCCTTTCAGTCATTTTGCCCCAAAAATTACACCGCATTCAGGCAATATGCGGATCCAAAGATGAAGAAACGCATAATCCATTATTTGTGTGATTCTTAACTGACAGCAAAGTGCTCCGGAATATCGTATAGACCGTTCAAAAGTGATGCGCCGGTTTCGTAGTGAGGGTGCCAACTCAGTCACCTTCTAGCTTGCTTTAGTCTTTATTCGAAACACTTGCCCTGGGTATTTTTTTTTTCAATTTTTCGTCGTGACTCCGCTTGAATAAAAACTGCATCTTGAAAATTTCGCATTTGGGTATTTTTGCCGGTTGCTATTTAAAAGTGATTGTTGTCTCTTACATAGAGTAGGAGGTAAATCGCGGAGCTAGGGCATTAGCATTTTTATCTTTGGGTACATTTGTCCCGAAGGATGAATTTCAACCGGAGCAATGGACAGATTGAACTGGCCACTAGCCAAGGGGTCACGAATGTCAAGCAAATTTGGTTATGCATAGCAGAAAAGTTTTTCCCTACGCACTGATGATGCCACTTCGGCTGGCGAAGAAAGGTTTGCGACCTGAACCCCCAAAGCCTGTCACTCACAAAATTCTGAAACTGCTTACCTGATTTACAAAACACACCAATTTTCACAATCGTGGAAAAAGGAAGTGTTTCCTTCGCAGATCTTAAGGGCTAAGATTTGCCAGCTCACATCCGCAAGTGCATTGTAATAGTACCCAGTATAGTTTGTTCTACAGTATTATTCTCTGTACTGTGCCACACGTACGTTTGCTAATTCTGCTTCTCTGGTACACAGTGGTGAACAAAATGCAAGTGTGTGACGAAATAAATGTGACTAAAATCTTCAAATTAAAAGTACTTATTCAATCAGCATGTTTCTTAATGCGACAAGTTAAATGTGGATTAATTAAGTTTACCAATACAATATCAGAATCGTTATGCATTATTCTTTGTTGACTCTCCAGTGTGGGACGGGAAAATGGAACCAGGTAGATCACCGTTCTCTTCCTTTTCTCTCACGGCCGATCAAATATAATCGACGCTGAGAGCCATTTCTTGCCCTATGGACACGGGCTATGACATTACATTTTTATTAAGGTCGTTTTTACTAAGTTCACATCACCATCCAGTCGAGCGTAAAACAAAAATAGATTGTCAAGTCTACGGATACTCTGAGCTCAGATTTTGATGTGATTTTCCAAGGTCGTACGTATTGATTGAAGGGCTCGTATTTTCAACTAGACTCCATCCTCGTTTATATCAGTGGAAGTTTCCAACGAATTCACGCACGTGCCTTGACTTATCCTCCACAATAGTTACTTCATCTGTCGGGTGAACAACTTTTCGTTCAGAATGAGAAAAAAGACTAGCTGGTTTACAGAAGTGTCAGACTCTGTTGGTATTTGCGTTCTGCATTTGTTAATGTGTTATCGTTTTGCCAGAAACTATTTGCTACCTGTAAATTTATTCAGCGAGACAGTTTTTGGCCATCAGGATATGACAGAATTCAAAACGAACAAAACGTTGGTGACAACAACGATTATATTTCAGTTGGAAAATAATACTCGAACGTTGGACTGGTAGTCAAGCCTTAGAACCAATTATTCACCTGTATCCCTCCATTATTTACATAAGCTTTGAACGAGTAAGAAAGCACTTATTTGCTATTAAACAAAGTCGCATAGAACCGGAGAATCGATTGAGCTCATCGATTCTTGGTTACGTTAAAATATATCAGAAACTGTTAATTTCAATGAGCTCCATTAGCGGGTGTGTGGGCCATTAAATCACGCCTTTTAAAAAATACACAAACACCTAATGCATGAAGATGCGATATGACTCGGTTAAACGTCGTCCTCGATAGTCCGAGTGTAACTGAAGTGTGTTATTTTTTAGGTTATCCTCGATGAGAAATTTGTCCAAAGAACAGAATATGTTGACCTTGGGCAATATTTCCAAAAGCGACTGTTTATTGGAAAACCTGTTTTGCGAATCAACATCAACTTTGCACTATGAAACAGATTTCTGATTTGCCAAACTGACGCAATCATAATTAGAAATAAACCGAAAATTGCCATCATTCGTCCAGTAGATCCGACTCATTAATACCTCCAAATTTCGTGACCAACTGGCTTAGTTACGAGAACGAATTGAACGGCTTTCTCGAAATAAAATACTGATATAACACGTAGGATATAACTGACCGAGAAAAACGAAGAACAGAACTGTTTATTTGTGGACCATGTGAAGCACTTGAACAAGGTTTCCTAGAGATAATTCAAAAATTCTATTTTCTTACGAACTGGAAACTAGCACCAGAATACAGAGTAAAGTGTGGTAGAAAATAAAACATCTGATACGTTTTACCAAATTACCTTATAACAGGAGTGCGAACAACATCCTCTGGTGATTTTCGGGCACACGAAATCAAGTACAGAACCACCAATCTTATGTTAATGTTTAACCAACAAAGTTTGAGATCGTACAAATTTGTCATTCTATTCTACCTACCGATTGATTTGTTTGAAAGCTATAAAAATCTCCTTGACTTGCCGCAAATTCATTATCTGAAAAGAAGAATCGAAAAAAAGAACAACACAAAATTGATCGATAAATGGACACTTGGAAGTGTTACCATTTTGGTAATGGGTGTTTCCCAATGTGCAGTTGAAAATAAAAGCTTTTTCAGGCAGAAGAAATACAATTCTATTTTGTTTTCAGTCTACCGGAACCATTGTTAATTTAATACTTTCAAAATATAGTTTTCGAATTGGGAACAAACTGCAATGTAAATCAACTTTTCATTGGTGCTGAGTGAGAACAACAAAACTGTTTCATGATTTCCCATTAGATCTGATCAATGCTCGTGTACGATAAGTCGTTTAATGGAAACTGTGCTGATTAATCAATACTTGATTATTCATCTGTTGTGTCCGATGATGTACATAAATGGTATCTTTTGGCATTGTTAGTCCAGATATTGATGATGTCTGAATATCTTTCTTAGGCGGTGACAAGGGGTTCTTTCAGTAGTAAACGGGGACTACACATTTTTGTACGGACACTAGTGGACATATGGAATTAACGGACAAATGTAAACTTGCCAAACCACTGAGGTGCGGCAAACTACCTGAAACCCGTGTTGGTCGCTTGTCGCAAACAACCCAGGGGCTATGGCACATTCTGATATAAAATTTAATCGTGCAGCTCCTCGCTCAAACTTCAAAAGCCTAGAATTTGGAATGCGAAGTTGTATTTCGCCCGACAAACATGGTAAAAAAAGCAATCCGGACTTCTGCGTAGTCCGCGTTCAGTTAGTTGTCCGGTCTGGACTGTGTTGAGTGTGAACTGCCGAAACTCTTCATTTACAGTTCTAAGCTTATCACGTGACTGGTTGAGAGGAATTTGTTTATAAGTAGAAGTAACCGAAGTAAATTGCAAGTGACAGTAAGGTGCTGCGCGTATAAACCTCGTATATCCGTGTGCCATTTTTCCACACAACCGAAATAAACTAAATTTCCTGGGCTAGAATTTAACGCGAACAATTAGTATCTTGATCTTGTATGTTAGGAGTCTGAGAATGTTTGCTGCAATAGTGCTGTGTCCAAAATTCAGGTTAACGATCAAAGCAATTGCAGCCACAACACAAAGTTGGACCACATGTACCAGTCGATAGACCGACCAACTAGGCAGCACATATGAAGTCAGGGATCAGTGACAAGCCAACCAACCTATTTGGATGAAAGTAATGGAAAAGTAAACTGACAAACCAGTTCCAGTGGTATTCCAGCTCGATTAGAATTTTCGCGGATAGGTAGGAGACGAAGAAAGCTAGAAAACCGGGAAAGCCTACATTGTGCCCGACCCCGTTCGCAGAGTCTTTACAAAAAAATAATCTCATTCGTTATACAACAAGTTAACTGAACAATAAATGGAATTTTCTGAAACATTTCTATGGTTCAGGTAAATTTAGCGGCCAGTTCCTGCCTTGGTATCAGAGAATAACCGAACAGGGTTAGCAAGTGAGGCAAAACAGGACTTAGGTGCTTCACGTACTATGAGAATAAAATCAAGCATGTGCCCCCTTTTCATTAATTGTACAACAATTCTGAAGGTGATTGGTGATCGTAGAAAAGCAGGTGATTGGGAAATTGGCCAATGGTGGAAGATATCGAGTCCGCGACCTTGCTGTCTAGTCGGCACGATTTCAACCAATTGGGTACATCCACTTAGGCCGTACATTCGTGCTAAGTTTTGCGAACCGTGTCATAATGATGTCCGGAATCCGTAAATGGTATTGTTTAAGCTAACGGTGTTTCATTTGGTGCAAATGAGACACAATACTTACTTGCAAATCGTTTACTTCGCCGTCCAAATATTTTACCACATGAGTACGCAATTGTTGTTTTTCTTGTTCGGTCAGTGGGTCATAATTCATGTCACCACAATTATGCTGGAGAAAAATTGGTGCGCAAGAAAAAGGGAAACGAATGAGGCGTCTTTTACACGGCCGTTCACCAGTCAAACGAACAGACAACACCAAACAACAAAGATGAACAAAATGAAGGCTGGAATTACCTTACAACTAAGTTGAAGATGAGTTTATAAAGCCATTCTAGATCAAAAAGATAAAAACAGTTTATTAAAATTACTGTGAAATCATACCTCTCCGGGAAATGTTTTCCTGACCATACTCACAAATCGGCATGCTCTGCTTCCCCCGGTCGAAAGTGGACGAAAAAAAATTAGGGTCTGAATCGATCAAAGGGACCAGTATTCACCGTCAAGTTGATTAATCGTTTTTCATATTCATTAAACGCATATAAGATAAGATGATTCCAAACTTCTGTAGATGGTCTCTTCTGGTAGGAATGCTGATCATCTTGAACATCAAAAGAAAAAATAACTTCGTTTCCATTCTAGAAAGTGCAAACTCTTTTTTGGCGCATCCTGGTAATTGAAATAGCATAGCCAGTTTGGTTAGTCGACGAAACCGAGGGTTCCAAGATTTCATCGACCACTCGTAACAAACATTTTCTCGATTTCCATAGCTACAGTCGATACCTTCATATGGGTCGGTTCCATAAAGACCAATATTGGTTCAGGATTTTTTAAAAATAACCCACTGGGTAAGCATTCACTTCATGGGTTTACTCTTTACCTCAAAAGTTTTTCAAGTTCAGCACTCAGACTATCTCATTGCAATATTCCAGGTCATCAAGCCCAAGCTGTTCGTGTGTCTGCGCACATACTGTCCACTAGCTGAAACCGTTTATTTTAACATACTCAAGGAAAAATCAACTATAAGAAACATAAATTACTGACTGGTAATCGAAACTACTTGAGACTCTAACCCATAGCTCAGGTCTTCTCGTCGGTGACGATACAACTGTGACTGGCAATGAAACGTTTGCCATCCAAAAGACAAGCGGCCCGCGGCCAGAACCCCATGAAATTTCCACAAATGTGCAGCTTCTCGGTCCCCCCCCCAAATCATTTTTCTGTTGTCTGATACGCGCGGTCGGCAAGCTATTTATCAGCTTAGCTATGGTGAAATTTGCCAAATGGGATTTTCGTGAGATCACTAGGAGTCGGACCCGTACAGTTTTAATCAGAATAATGTTGTAATTAAAACTATTTGCGAGTTTACGGTTGAAAACAACATCGCTCAGGGCAAACCGGTTCCCGCGAGACAACCTTTCATTCCAATCTGATTGATTTCAATTTTTCTACGATTCCGAAATGCTATTTATGCAAGAACCCTACTCGAACAAACCACTGTGCAGATGTTCGTGACGTCGAATTTTGCATGCATAGTGCATAAGTGAATTTCCAACTTCACATAACATGCGGCTCCTCATGCCATCTGAAGACAGTAGAAAATACATCAGTTATCGAGCGCCAAATAATGCCATGTTTAACCTCTGTAGTATTGTATAGTTTACAATCTATGAGGTAAATGCAAGAATTTCCACCGAAGAAAATTCTGCAGCGACACGTCGTTCTTTATCTACTAGTGAAAATAAATGTCGGTTATCATAACAGTTGATGATGGAAATTGATTGCAATGTCAGCTTAATTGTTCTAACAGACCGCGTCTGTTCAACAACAAAATGCACCCTAATCCTTTCGGTAAACTGGTAGGCAATAGCTGTTCTTCAACCTAATCTCAATCTGTAAGTTGTCTCCGTTTATAGTCCGTGGGTAAAATTCACCACGGCAACCGCATGAGTTAGACTGATTAGGCCAAATTTCGCCGCGTGAAGCACATGGATGCCTGTGATCCTGTTATTCGAAAGACAGAAATCTGGAGGGATTTAGTTCCCAAATTTCGTGTGCAGTATGTCAGATCAAAGTGCGATAATTACTTGATGTGATTTTCTTAACTGCAAAACTGACCCTACTCTCAACGTAAAAACTGTGATCATCGTGAGACAAAGTTAATAGTTGAATTCTCCCTTAGGGCAAATTTAATGAGCATCTAATGCAATCTTATTGTTAGATTCATAACACAAGAGCGATTCAAAATAACTTTTGCTCATATTAGCAATTCCTTGTGCCAAGGTGACGTAAGTTCCGATCAGGCTTTTTTATCGTAGTCACCTGCATAAGTTTGTGTGCTGTTACTTTAAAACTTGTTTAGCTCTAAAATGGAAAGAATCAAGCAGATTAACTTGAAAACCTTGTGCAGTGCATTAGAAATTCGTCGATATATATGCATGTATCACCAGAATCTAATCTCTAGCATCAGGAGTGTGCATGGAAGTCTTCGTTGAACGGTCCAAAGAAAATTCCGGTGAGACATACCAATTATGAGTGCTCAAGTATAGGGATGTTCGGACAAGAGTGCCGGGTACGCATACCTGACGAGTGGGAATAACCGCGAGATCAGTCTTGTATCCAGAGGGCAATTTTCTCCACTTTTGCAAGTACCAGTTACAAGTTATATATATGCATTTATGTTGTGTACGATATGTAACCGAAAACGCTTCATCTGTGGTGAATAATTTTTCTTCTGAATACATATCTTCCGATTACGGGGCTTAGGATAAAAACTAACGTTCAAAGAATAAAATACCGAGGAAGAATTCATCGTCATAGAGACTACCTTAGAACGATAAACTTAGAAGAGCACGATAAAATCACTTTGAGACCGTTTCACCTGTCCTTCTGTTCTTCACCTTGCCATGTATAGTCGGTTATCCGTTCCTATTGGTAATAATAATACTAATAATAATAATAGTAACGTCAAGCATTCAAAAGGAAGAATGGCAAAGATATTCCTTTCTGATTTAGTTTCCTGTAAATAAAAAGTGCTGTAACGAACTAAATTCTAAGTGAACTAAGAATCGTCATATTTTGTCAAGCAAAGCGATTTGGGTTCGGTCGCCGACCCGAATTCACTGAAACCAACGTATGGTATCGGCACTCACAAGGTTGCTCTCAACATCGACGTTCTGCTTGTCTATTATAATTTCTCCATTATATCAGGATGATTTATACTGAAAACCGACCTCTGTTTTCAGTTGCTTCAATGGGGACTTTTTGGACTAATCTGCATAAAAATAGTAAAAACGAATCACGACATCGTTCCGGTCATCGATAAGTAGCTACTGATCAATTGAACTTCTATTCAATTCAAGCGACTTGTCACCCTTGGGCGCAGGAAGTCTCAAATCACGAATGAGTATGAAGAAGTGCACAACTCTTCCCATTTAGTCACAAAAGTGAAAGGTGGGTATATGACCGAGAAAACCTTCACCAAAGGAACATACCACGTTCTAAAACGAAGAAAACAACACAGACAACATTGTAAACTGCCAGGTAACCAGTGGACACAACATATCCAGACATTTACCAGCCGCTTGTGTTGGTGCATTTAAAAATTCTCGTACACTCTGTTATTGAAACCTCTCCTTGAAAAGCGGCCAGGTGTTATTGAATTCCCCAAATAGATTACCGCAGAAAGACAGCGCTTCAATTATAGTTGATTGGCACGAATTGCAGTTGGTCAAGTTAAGTGTGCGGGTCGGGCAATGATGTCAACGCGTACAATCCTGCGCTCAACCCGGATATCTGAATTGAGTCAAGGCCGTCCCGGGCAGCCAAGCAACGGGACCACGTGACTCGTTCAGAGAGCGTGAGTGCAAACTGTATAGGTTTTCAGTCCTAGCATGACGGGAAGAGGAAATACCCGACCTCCACGAAAACGTTGTGGTTATCGCAGTTCGATATCTACTGGCTTTTGTCAAGCTTTTCTCACTTCTGTTCAAGGTATGGGAATGCACACTATTTTTGGAGGGGCTATGGTGAACTACAGGATGCCAAATTGCAGAAGCGAACGGTGGGGAGCCGATTGGGATCTGTGACATTCACATTCCAGACGTCACGAATACCGACCGCTGGATCACCGTTTTATCCACACTTGCTATCATCAAAGTGCATATGAGCAGGTACTGGATGGTACACTTTGAATCCCATACCACGGATTACCATACGCTGACTTGAAAATCTGTATCTAACTCAAAAGTTATCCCCAAATTCCTGCGCCTTCAACATACGAGTGTTTAGATCGATTCCGTTCAGGCAACTCCTCAAAAACAACTTTAATCGTCGATCGGAATCAGCCTTGCCAAAGACGAATCTAAACACCTACGGTTTCATTCTCTTTCATTCTTCGAGCATCCACAAAAACGAAAGAGAGGAGCATCGTATCGTTGCTGTGTGCACTAGTTGGTGAAATAATCTAGTGGTTTACTAAAAATAATCTTTCCCATAGAGTTCTTCATCCCACTGAAGCTGTCTTCTCAGGCAATGACCATTCATACAGCGTCTGTGTGCCAGGTCTGATGTCGGTTCCTCTCGAGGTCCTGGAGTGAGGTTTTCCAAATAATACATGTTCATAGTTGCTAAGTGATAATGATGCCGATGTGTAAAAAAACTAATTTCTACAAAACGCAGGTACATGGAGAGCAGCTGTTTGAATCGATTAGGACCGAATGGACTGGAATATCAAGTAAGAGTTAATTAACAAAACAAAGTCATTAGTGAAGACCATGATGTTTTCGGTTAAATTCAGTTTAGTTTTAACAACCAGCAAATGCTGTGCCGCGTTTTTGTTTCCTACCCCGTAGCCCCAACTACCGAAAACCAAAGAAAACTGATCAAGAGAATGGACAGAAGGACGTGAAAAAACGAAGTTAATAAATTACTTACATATTGAGAGGTTTCGAACGCGAGAACACTGCCGGAGATGGTATCCCTACTTCTACTCGTACTCCTCCTCCTACTACTATTACTATCACCATTACTATTACCACTACTACTATCAGTACTTCTACTACTACTACTGCTACTACTACTAGTAGTAGTAGTAGCAGTAGTAGTAGTAGTAGTAGCAGTAGTAGTAGTAGTAGTAGCAGTAGTAGTAGTAGTAGTAGTAGTCGTAGTAGTAGTAGTACCAGCAACTGCGGCAACAACATTCATAATGGTAGCAGACACAACAGTAATGTTAGTAAAGTCGCTTCAAAATGAACACTCACACTGATCTAAATTTGATGTAGATTGCTGTGAAAAATGGTAAAATAGAAATCAGTCCATCGATTCGGTGCCCAATCAGGAATCGGAGGGAATAAATTCTTCCATGCAATATTTGGTTTCACACATTTGGAAATCTGCGACCGTCGGACAGAACAACACTAATAATTTTCCTTTAGAAAACTTAAACTGGCAAATAAGCTCTTTTTGCCAAACTACGATCATGTCATCACGGTGAAACTTTCTCATTTTAGCAGCATTACATGATATCACTTAAAGTATGGCATGTGAAAGCATTCAAAAACGGTTTCTTATTTTGCTTATCTATTCACCAAAACGCATTCATTTCAACTTTCCCATTGTCACTGACACTCACGCCGAGAGATCCGTGCGAGCTCAAAAGGAACATTTTAAATTTGTCCTGATCCCTTCCTAGTTCACCTTCTAATGTTCTACGGGTAAATGTGAAGAAAGCAAAAGAGAATCGTCTACATTAGCCAACTATTTATAGTTGATGTGTGTGTAACTAGGACTAGTCGATTGCAGGCAACCTTGGTTACCAAGGTGAAATCACGTGAAAACGAAAAGCTAAGACTTATGTGGATGTGAAAAGAACGCATTCCCCTAGACTGCAATAGGTGGGGGGTGGGTGGGCTAATTTTAGAACGAAGCTGTTTTAAGGGAGAAAATCTACTATATAAAATACGAGATCCATTTTGCTTCGTGTAGTAGTCAAAGGCTTTGACGGCGAATCTTGCACTCTGTACAGCGGCATCCATGCAGCACAAATGGGAAGAGTAGTTAGGTGACGAATCGCATGTTGCCCGATGTGTAGCATTGTTGCCCTTGCGGCGTACTTACTCACAGATTTAAATTTAAGCAACATATTTTGGTGGTCGATACGTTTTGCAGATTGGTGCACGGTTTGCTGTGATTCAGGCAACCGGGCTTTGTGTGGGAAACGTTTTTAATGGTGATTGTTATGTCAGCAGAAAAAAGTCCCATTTTTCTGAACCGCTTGATGACGTAAGTCTTAATTGAATTCAAAGCAAAGGAAATATAAAATATGAAGTTGGTTATACACATCTGATAAAGCATTCCTTACAGCCACTTCATCATCTGTTATGGGCAAACGATTGTTATGCAGCATACTACATCGTGTCACGCTCCAATGGAGATCCGTTAGATTTAGGGTGAAAGAGAAATCGTCCATCGTTTCTTCATTAATAATCCAAGCTGATCAATACTATCACCCTTTCTTGCTCGAATATCGTTGTGCTTTCTAAAGTTTAGTTTTCACGAAAGGGGTGTTGAATAAATTCACACCTAGTAACACTTGGGAATTGCCATCCAATAGGATCATTGGATACCGGAGAGGCAAACCCTGCATTGCAACCTTAATGGATTTGTTGTTTGAAAGGTTAAGTGAAGTGCTAAGTTGATGATGAGGGCAAGCAGACTGCTGATTTTTGCACAGGTCATCTTATTCACTTGCCTGTTTATGAACACACGGTACTAGTTTGTAATTTCCAGAGATTGTTCAGTTATCATGCGCTTCAATTCAGTATTACCAATGGCTATGTTTTATGAAGGTTAGATACCTGCGCAGTAAAAAAAATTGATGGCTTATGTCTGACTTCGAACTGTGTCAGCTTCGGTATGGTTGGGGGGAGCTGGTTGCAACTTAGAAGTAGATAAGCGTTTCATTTTGTCCGGGTGACATTATTTGTTCCAGAATGTGCGCATCACCATTCGGGGCATTAGGCCGTTGTACCTAGTGATCGATTGCCAAACCGCTGCGTTACACGAACCTCTAATGAAAGCATCGTACATCTTACAAAGCCAGACTTGAGACTGGCCATTTTCTTCTCATTCCACAAAGTCACGGTTTCATGGCACGAAAGAATACGTGTCTAATTTTCACAATCTACCGTTAACTTCTGAAGGCCAAATAGATTCTCCCATGAGACCGAAATTGTCCTAGTTTCGCGGGAACGTCTAACATGTGGTCCAATTATCACGCGAAAATGTGAATGAAGACGTCGCATGGATCTGGTAAAACCGCTGAATCCAACGAAGTTTTCTTTTCACCTAATTTACACTTTCTCCGTCCACACATCTCTGATCCGAAATTCAGCTCAAATAACATGCTAATTCAGTTAGTAAACTTGCGGCTGACAGTAAATCCGAACATTTTTCAGATGACACAGGATCATTTAAATAGAGTGAAGTCCTAATGGGATGCAGTTGAGATCCTCGACACTGGAACGCGAACTATGACAGAGTCAACCTTTGTGATTTAGACACTTTCCGGAGAGGCCAGGTTTTTTTCAAGGTTAATCACCTTACTATTGGGCTAGCACAGGGATAAAATATTCGATGATAGTCGAACAATTAAAAAAGAATGCGACTTCATTATTTTTGTGTGGACAAAAATAAATCAAAAATCCAGTTAGAAAAAATGTTCGCGCAAGGCTATAGTAGGTGAAATATGAAAACAGACTAACTGCTAGTGGAAGCGACGTTGAAGCACGAAATACCGGTGAAAGGAGCGGCAGATTTCGTGACTGAAATATAATTCATTCGCCGATCTGGCTATCATATTTTAGTGAACTAACTAAATAGAGGACAGAAAATTTTTGCAAATGGTCAAGTATTAGAGTGAATTCTTCCGTTCGGACAGATGAGACCGCATTTTTTCACTTTGGTAACTAAATTGGCGAGTAGAAGCAGAATGGCTATTGAGGGAATATGTTGTTTGAATGGTGAGGATCAAAATATTTTTGCAATAGTCACAAAGAGAAACAAGCAGGTTCTATCGCACAGGCTGAGTTAATTTCAGACTGAGCAGATGGTTAGTTGTTACACGTCTTGTGATAGAACAAACTCGATAGATTTTTGAACTTACCAAGGTATCGTACATCAGGAGCTCCTGTTTCAAAATCCCGTTTTCCTTCTTCAGTTGTTTTACCGTCGCCTTTAGGAGAAAAATAACAAAATTCAACCTAATAATTAAAATAACTGCTGTTGCAAAATCGTATATAAATATATATATATATATATATGTATATGTATATAAAGACTAGCTGACCAGTCTCTTGTTAGGCGGAAACCAAACCGTTCATCTAACTGTCTGATCATATAAAATCTTACAATTCTGTTTAGGTCATTATATCCTGCGTACCGTCAAAGGGGAGCCGAAAAGCTAGGCTACGCAATGCGCAGTGGTGAATTCAGGACTTCTCTCTCTCTCCACGGACTTTACACACACATGGCTAGATTTGTTCGATCATCTAGGCAATCAGGGCTGACTATTCGATCCACAATGGGGACAAATGCCACTCGCATGCATTTCACTCCGCCGAATTTAATTATAACTGGCGTTGGTAAGAAATATCGCCCCCCCCCCAGACTGCATTTGGGTTCGTATTCAGCATGAACCAGATCGTAAGCAAACGCTCACTAATCACAAGCGTATTAGCATTGGAAATGTCTGGCAATTTGCCATCGTTTCTGTTAATGTAAGTGAAATTTATCAAAGAAAGTGACAAGCGAATTACTGCTGATCAACAGCGAACATATCTCGATACGCGCAACCAGAGAAGAGTGTAGATTGTTTATTTTAGACTCTGTCCAATGGTTTGAATTTCCGGATCGATCTATCAATCGATCTCCTCCTACTAGGACATGGGAGATGAAGACAGAATGGTCCTCTAATGGAGTGTAACGAGTAGACTGTACGTTGCTATCTTGATTCTGGTTGTGTAATTGTTGACGCTCACTGAGTCTCGGCTCACGAGATTTTTCCACTTCTCGCGTTTCACTTCAGGACTCTTGTAACCCCTTCTCTCGGAGAATTAAGAAAGCGCTTGAGCTTAGCTAACTCGATTAGATGCTTTTCGTACCGTCAGCGATAGATACGCTGAGATAGTTTAAATGTAGGGAGCTTTTTTCGTAACTGCCTATTCACTTTCTCCATTTGTATGTGGTCCGGCAACAGCCGTCTCCGATAGAAATTCCGTGAAGGACAATCATCTCAGTATTAATAAGGACCACAACATCGGAGACAACAGCATCAGCATCATCATTATCATCAACATCATCGACAAAAACAACAGAAACATCAACAGCGACAACAACAATAACAACATGCCCTGAAGTGCACGATGTGCGGTGATTAGTGGATCTGTGAGAAATACAAGAAAACAAACATGATCCTATCACAAGGCAAGCGGAACAACCTCTAAAATAAGATGTCCTGGAAACGCTCAAGCCCAAACGCGAAAACCTAAGTTCGCATGACAACGACTCAAAACAAAGTGAATTTCCCACCTAATCGTCACGTGGACTCAGCAAGGTCATTCGCGTGTACTTTGTGCACAGAGAAGGTCGTAACAATAATAATAAAATAATAATGATCAACACCCGCAAAAAAACTAATCGTAATGCACGACTTGTTGTCGTACGCACGACTGACTGACAATCGTTTCGCAATTAGCCTCACATTCATTTCAAGTTGTGGGTGTCAGTTACAGACAGCACTCGACGGGATGTTACCTTTCGCCGTAGGTCAAAACATGCCTCCTTCGACCGTTCTTCTGCAGTCGCAGTAATCGTATTAGGATTATTCGAAAGGAACTATGTCATCCATGATTGGAACAGTAAAGCATACGCTTAGTCGATTCGCTCCTAGGTAGATATGTCAAAATGCATTAAGTTCTAGGTTACCTGCTATATAACGATGAAAAGTTTAAGAGGTTAATCATAAACGAACTTAAAAAAGGGAACAAATTTATTTCCTACCAATTCGCTGAACAGGGACTACCAATTGCCTGATTTGGATGTTATCAGACAAAATAAGACTGATTAAAAACGATTAATTTTCCAAGTCTTTACCAATAAATCGTACTGCACGTTGGTTTCCGGTTGGCATGGTATCTTCATGGTTCTGTTTAGAAATCGTAATGTAGAAATCTGCGAATTCAAAAAAAATAA
This sequence comes from Fasciolopsis buskii, assembly GCA_008360955.1. Lineage (NCBI taxonomy): Eukaryota > Metazoa > Platyhelminthes > Trematoda > Plagiorchiida > Fasciolidae > Fasciolopsis > Fasciolopsis buskii. Next base: position 36,920 of record LUCM01004351.1, on the reverse strand, counting down.
TCCGTTAAATATAGGTTACTTGCTTTGCGCACAAACCCTAGTTTCTCAAGAGACATTAACTAATTGAAGACGTCTGTGGTGTCGTCGGGACATCCGTTTATCAGACAAAGGTTAGGTTTACACATCAGAAACACGGTCATTTTTGCTATGCAGCCTCGAAGCATGACAGCTGGGGATAGAATATGTGCGAAGGTTTCCGACGTCTGAAAACCGTTGCCTTCGAATTACTGATAGAAATTCATGGACCAGTTCTGTCAGTAACTCAGAGGTTTATTGTGTGGGCACTGTGGGCAAAATTTTGGAATAAGCATAGAATGTGAATAGATTAAGGTAGTTGTGACGTTTTTCGTGCGCTTTCATCGGAGGAAATTAATGGTTGAAAAATGGATAAAAATATGACAGCCTTAGCCAATGGTCTGGTGAGTGTACCTCCAGTTTAACTAACTTGCCGGTGACTGGAGGAAATAGCATTATTACTGCACTCAGTTGCGTAGTACAACTCGGTGTTCGTTGGTAAGCTAGTGCTCGATAGACTTAAGCAACCCATAGAGTCCCAACCGCAACACACTCATGGGCTTGCACGAACGTTTGCGTGTATGTGTGTGTGTGTGTGTGCGGTTTAGCTAGACTGTTACAAATCCACACTTGTGACAGGCCGGCAGCTTTTATCCCTTTTTTCATGGCCAGCCTGTGCGGTTGTGATAACGCTGAACACAATTAGGAACATTTTTCGTTAGCCCCATGTTAATTCTCCCTCATTTGGCCCATTGACGGCACCGTCCGTAGCAAAACATGACCTAGACGTTTTCGCCAGAATACAGTGATAGTGGGTCCACCGGACATTGTCATTCTGTCACTAAGAGAAGGCAAATGATAAAACGTTGCCCGCGGTCACATTAATCCGATTGAATTCGACTGATTCGGGAAAGTGAACTACAAAATCCCTCATCCGGCTGTCCATATCTGGTTTGACTCCGTATTCGCTGGAGACTGGGATAATAGTTTAAAATGTTCACCGTGCAAACTTCAAGCGTTTATTATCCATAAAGAATCGCGGATTGACGTGCTTTGATCTCTGTTTCTAAACTGTCTGACGCTTATATTCGTTTGATTTGCCAGTGAACTAACCCTGTGAGAGCCTCGTTCGACTCCATACTGCAGTATTTTCCGAAATTCTACGGCTTCTTTATGATTGGTAGTGCAACAGCTTAAAAACCAATCGTCATAGTTGACTAATAGTATGTCGTTCATGAACTGTCGTAAACGATTGAAAGGCAGCTGTCAAATAATAAATATGGCGGCGTCTTAGCGCATAACCAACTCCTTCATTTGACGCCATAAGATAGATCGCTTCAACATGCTTCAAAATAATGTTTTTTCCTACCGATAACAAAGTAAATGGGCAAATAAAAGGTCAGGAGAAAGTGAGATGATGAGCTACTTGGCTGCGAGGTACACTGTCGTTTATCACTTATTCATCCCTTCGCATTTTTACCTCTACTGCAGGCAATAAACGTATTGAAACTCCTCTTAATTTGCGCTCATCGTTTTTCACGCGTTGATCGGGTAGCACTGCCGCTTAAATTTTTTTGTTACTATGATTTGTCTCCCGATTTAATACTCTAGCTGACCCACATTACGTATAATTTCTAGTTACCGTTCTTTTGAATATTCGATCATCGACAAAATAAGCATCAAAATACGTTAACAGGTCAAATTTTACTCAGTTCTCGGGTAACACTCACTGTTTCTTCGAAGAAACGCTCTTCATCCCAAATGTTACCTATGAATGTTGTCAAACTTCGCCCTCCAATACTGTTTCTGAGCAGATGTGTTAACTTTGACTGACGATACGGAATGTGCTCACGGGTTGGATCGGACAAGGCCAAAACGGTTTGCTCAAGGAATGACAGAGAACGATTGATGTGAGTGGCTTCCTTGAACAGCTGACCAGTAGACTGAGGACGGGTTAGATGAAATTAGAGATTCATGGTTGTTTGCTTCACTAGATAAACTTCAAACACTCTTCGATAAACTGACTAAATCGGAGAAGAGGTGCTGTGAGAAAATGGCATGTTGAGCAATTTTGAAATGACGATGACCGAATAGACAAAACTCCAGTTTGGCAACAAATCTAACCGACCCGACAGATGAATTTAATACCAGAAGGCAAAGCGTGACCTGCCAAAGAAATGAGGAATCTATACAAAACTGTATAAAGCTACGAAATCTTGGAGTAGTTCGGAAAACTAGTGTAAGTAGTGCACTCGATGCGGATTATCCTGGTTGCAGGAATGCGAAATTCTAGCTGCATGGGCCAAATGGAATGTGGAAGTTCTTTTCCCGTATCCCTAATTAGTCCGATAATGAAAGTGTGAACTCTACATAATTGAAGTAGACCTGTTATAAAATAGCAGCGTTATTAGTTGAGAGATTTTAAAAAAACAAGCTAATAACAGTTACCCCGAACAGTCGTTCATCCAGGTGTGAACACATCACAATGATTATTTGACCTGGCTAAACTTTGTAAAAGCAGCAACCTTATTTTTCCTTATATCAACACAAAAGTGATCAACAATGTGTTGCGAAACAATAACAATCAACTGATTTGTTGCGCAAGGCATTAAAAGATACAGCATTGCGAATAACGAACCAAATTCGCAGTATGTACGTTTTAGTGTCTTTAAAGTTTTGTTTTTCACAATATAAACCACCAGATTAAAGGTAATACAACAAGGTTTGGGTGTTTGCATCTGATATTAAAAGGGTTTAGTGGCTCAAGGGGGAGCATGGTTGAGGGACTCGGTAGCGCAGACTAACCTAAGTAGTCCTCTTAGAAACGTCAGTGACTTTGTAAGAAGGACTTTGTCCTGAGCTGTATCCGGGTATCGGCGGCGCGATGCATTCGAAAATTTCCATTTTGGTATTCTTACAGTTTCATCTTATTAATTTTTTTGTAAGCTGAAGGAAGGCCAGTCAAACGTGGTTGATCTTGGTTGTCAGGATAAACTCCCCTGCATGTAAAAACTGAAATCTTGCGTCAATGTGAAGATCTCATGCACTATTGTCCAGAAAGAGTTGAATCCTATTTAAAAGTTCCAGGTGTCAGCAAGGATGAAGAATGGATTATTTGCATCAGAAAGTAGTAAATATAACTATGTTGCGCAAAAGCTGAGCGCCCTAATTCGGAGATGCGCCAATTTTGTTGATGAGTACATGGCGTTTGTTGAACTGAAAAAGCTAATGGTGACGCAGAAACCCCAATGGTTCTAAGAAAGCAGACAGTTAAAAGGCGAAGGTAGCTCCGAAAGACGTTCCGTATTTAATCCCACTAGAATTCACTTGACTTATGATCTTGAGTAAAGTAGATTGCTTTCCATCTTACATAAATCGGGCAAACGCATATCCGGGTCCAAACGAAGCAATACAATAGAACTTCTTGAACTACCCGAATATGCACTAAGTTTTGACGTACTAAATAGGTGAGCTACCTAACTATCAAGCGCAATCATATGGGGAAAGGGTGTATTTTCAGCTCATTTGGAACAGCAATTAACCTTGCACCAACCTGTTCCGGTTTCGGCCGATACCTCAAAGCATCATTTGCCCAAACAAGAAAAGAATGGGCAACAGTAAAAATTGAGAAAAAAATGATAAAATGAAGAAACATGCAGAAGAAACAACATCTCGAATGCAAGAACGCGGTGAACCGCAGGACTGAGCCGCATCAACCATTGTTTAGAAAGATCTCGTGCATCCAAACTCCGCAGTCTAATTGCACTCACACCACCCAGTTCATCGGCTATGGTTTTCAAACTTTTTACCCATATCATCGATTGGTCACTCGAACCGCATTTCGAGCATTGTCTGCCTCGAATAACGGCGTACAAAAAAGAGGTCATTATGTGAACATACACAAAACATGTCCCTATCTCCTTAATCTTTTCTGTTTAAGTGCTTGTTTTGAAGACCGGATCCCAGCACGCAGTACCTTGTACCTAACCTATCAGTCACTCATAAAGCCCTCCCTTCATATTCCACCAATACTATGAACATAACGATGTTCAAACACCAAAAATACTCACGTATCTTCTGATCTCAAATACCATATTTCTGAGCTGTAGGACAGTACAGACCTCATTGTGGCTGCGTATACTCCACCTCTGATCGTCAACAGCACAACACACCCATGCCACAGGTACCTCAAATAAACAAATCAGAATAGAACCTTCTGTTTGCGGGAAGACACTTCATCTGACATACGACCATCACGTGAGGTATAACTGCTCAAGTGCCTAAACCAATACACCTCATCCAATTGTCCATTACAAGAACAAGATTCGGCTTCCACTCAATCCAGTCTTGCAACGGCATTTGGCAATTCGAAGGCGCGAAACGCGTCTAAATAATACCTACACTATCGTTCACCAGGTCGTTAGAACCATGCAACTTGAGTCATCAATCCGTGGGACAATATAGTTTGTTCATTCCATTTCAGATAAGCTCGTGTCTGAGCAAGTATCAGTGCCATTGTTCTCACATGAGGATGGGAATATATCCCTGACGAGATTAAGAAGAAAACTTGGAGGGTGACAATCTTGATGAACATCATTTCCGTTGATGAACTCGGCTGGAGTATCACCATAATCCCGAACTAGGGTTCCGTTGTTAACATACATAAAATCGATTAGTGAAGTGAATTTTTCTGGCGCACCAGTAGAAGACTATGCTAATAAACTGTACGATCGATTGAGTCCAACGCCTCTTCAAATGGATACCATTAGTGAGCCAACAGAACACGCGTCCATGTTCTAAGATCTGTCGCAAAGTGAAAATTTTGTCAATCAGCACCGATCGAGACGAAAACAGGCTTGATTCTCGCACATACACAACTCAGGGGTTTTACCCATAAGGCAGTGGGGCGTTTACTCAGCATGGGAACCCGGAGCCGGTGTATACATATTAATACCAACCCTGCGCGAAGCAATGGATAGCGAAGTCTTGATTATCCTGCTCGACGACCTATGCAGGTTGGACATCATTTTGTTTGCGCTGTTTATCGAGATTTTTTAGGCGGATACCACTACAGAGTCCAGTCATCATGGAGGAGGATAACTAATGTTCATAACCAAAGCATTTAGTTCTAACAAGAACCTGTCTGCAACGTAACGCCGAGTAGCTCAGCAGGATCAATTATTTTTCTACTTAATTTTCCGACTGAGTTGCCGACTCAAATCAATTTCAAACTTGGAGGATCAGAAGATACTTCGTCATGGAGGCACGCGTGCCGTCACACTATTTCAAGGTGTAATTCTTCGTGACAGAACGAATGTAAAAGAGACATTAATAAACGACACAAAAATAAGTTTCGTTTTTTTTTGTTCTCACTGTACTCACTTTGTGATTCTGGTGTTTTAGGGGACACGAGTTCTAGAGACAGGCTACACAGTATTCGCGCGTTTCACTTCGATTCTGAGCCACCTATCCCAATGTCTTCCACCGGTGACAGCTGTCACCTTGTGGGCCCCAACCAGAAAGTTGCGAAACATCGACGGACGCCACATATTTATTCACCAAGTCTTAGGTTGACCACCGAGTTGCTCCTTCCACTCTTGGTCAGTACTTGCACAAACAGCATGAAAAGGCAAACATAGGGCTGGTATACGTAGTATGTGTCCCGGAAACCCAAGACAATATACAGGGATTACCTCAGTCAGAAGATATATTTTTACACTTAACACACGCCGACAAAACTCTTCGTTACCCGCCCGATGTTCTCGCTAGACTCGAGAAATGAGTCAAAGAGACTGGTCAAAGAGACTGGTGGTTGAAAATTAAGAGTAGCCTGACTTGCTCACCACGGAAACCGAGCAAGATCATTACGAAATGTGGCATTGTACAATCGTCCCTTAAGGAAAAGCGGGATGTCACGGCTGCACCGCCAGTTGAACCCGAACACTCCATCCTGACCGGCACAAAAGTGCCCAGGCCACTGAGTGCATTTCGTCGTCATGTTGTGCAAGCTTATTTTGGTATCGCATTCGTTTACAGCGGACAACTTGTTAACAAGTAACGAAAACGTCTGGAACATAATACTTGAGATATCATAGAACAAACTATCGTATAAAATTGCTACGTGTGCGTGTGCTTTATATAGATCAGTATATTTTTGAATAAAACAGGTTTAGATTGAAATGCTGTGAGAAATTTGTTTCAGTTCTTGTTAAAAAATTATCAATCGTGCACTCAAAATAATCACGGAAATAGCCCTGTATTCATGCAAGAATAGTGACATTTTTGCACATACACACGTAAAACACTATGACTTGAGTGAAGCTTCACGTAAATCAAATATTTATCGACCATCTGGGCAACCGTTGCAATTAAGTCTGGCATCTTTGAAACTTAAACTGCTGCTTCGGGACTGGGTTGATTAGAAACCCATCCTAATTCCTGTTGGAGGATAACTGATTGAAACGGATTAATTTGGTTGCTTAGTTAGTTACTCCCCACTAAAGGGCGGCACACGTCAGCAGAAAGCTAGATTGGCCCTAACCAACCTGGGACATCTGTAGTGTTGGTGCAGCATTCGATTTTCCATCAAAGACTACTTTTATCTTGCGTATTAAGATCGATTCTCCTACATAGTTCAGAAGTACGGCGGTTGCAGACGAAGGATTAACGAACAATTTTTCCGTTGGAAAATCGCTATCTCCTTAGCACTGTTGGGATATTGTGGCAGTTTTAGTGCAAAAGGTTTGCTTAGGTTACTGGGCCCTATGGCTCAATCCGAGTTTGAGTAAGCTGAGTTGTGTTGTGGCACGTGGGGTGTTTGTCCACGGGTCGTCTGCCTCCGAGGCATTCATTGATTGGAAGATGGCCTGAGACCATCAGTGGATGGTATGGTAAAAGGCATGAACATTTCAACTAATGAGCTGCCTAGTTTGGATTCGGGCGCCAGCGAGTCTGGCGACAGAGCTTGTTTTAGCCTAAATCCGGCACTATACATGAAAGGCATAGTGGTTGTTTGGTTTTGAGATTTTTTGACTGGTCACTAGAAAATCAACGAGTACAATCTCCGTTCGTATGTTTGTCGCTGTTGATACTTTCGTATGTCATGATAGGCTCATGAACCGAGCGTTTTCTGACGGCATTTGTGCCTTGTGTTACAGCCTGTAGAATGATGCTACTCATAAGTAGTGAACGCCTGTAACTGAAATCGTCTGTCACGGTTAAAAGATCGCGACATTTTGGTGGTCGGCTTATGCCAATATCGTGATTCACGATGGGCACTGACTATAACATCGAGCTAAGACATGGAGCACAGCATGTTGTCATCAACCATAACCTCAGGCAAACACAATATAGATTAAAGATTCGAATGAATTGACCACAATGCAAGTTGCATCTCTGGTTTTCTGCCCTCAATATAACGGGCACAAAAATGTCATAAATCTCAGCGAAGCCCCAGAAAAGCAAGTTGCACAAAGCTTTATTCAGTACCGGCTAACCATTAAAGGTAACCAGTCAAAGGAGCATGACCCAAGAAAGTGTCTCTGAATCCTTCGTCTGACTTATCAGATTGGGGATAAACGCTGAGGAAATGGTGCGCATTTGACGCGCCATTGGTAGATTTATCCATGTCGGGCCATTTTCTGTCATAGTTGTGACTACCTTCACTGTCCCACTCGAACCCCGTATGGTTTCGTTCGCTAAAATATCAGTGTGGAATATGATTAGAGTTAATCATCTACCGGAAAATTCAACCTTTCAGAGCTAGTTTAACCGCCCACAGCCCTTGGCTTCCTTTCTCGATCAAGAAAATACCAGACAGTTTGTTTCCGTGATTTACATACAGGACTGTTACTAATCCCATTGCCGCTGTTGGGGCAATGACGATGAACGCTATCGAAAAATGACAGCGGTGAGGCAGTCTGGTCAAAACCTCCAAAAACCGGGATATCGAAAGCGATAATAAAATCCTCCTATGCCATTTGCATAGTGTTAGGAAAAACTGTCTGGTGAATCAATGCAGATTTGAATTATCGAAACAGCCCTGCTGAACTTTCACTTTTCCATATACTTCAATTTAATCTGTCGGCTGATCAAGAGGTTAGAGGTGCGACATTTTATCTTGCAGGTCAAGTTATTCTATTACCCATCACTTCTCATTCCGGCAACCGTTCCAGTTCCAGTATCTCCTTTCAGAAACAGTGGTGAATAATAAATTAGGGATTTGAAAGTGTTATTATTATTATTATTATTATTATTATTACTGCTAATAAAAGGTTATCCTATCTTATATACATTTGGACTTCATGCTAACAATATGGGTAATCCAAATCCTTAGAGTTCAGACAAACCTTTGCGCGGTACTTCGGTCGATGAAGCATGCGACCATGGAACTCCCCAGGTAATGTAACTTAGTCATTTTACTCATACTTTCATCTGTCAAAGAAAGTTGTTTTATCCCAAAACAGGCCATTTCTTCTCTAGCACAACCTTCCAATAAAAAACATCATATATATATATATATATTATCACGCCACGTTTTAAACAAATCGTGTGTTATCGAAACCATGACTAAAGACCAAAACAAATGAGGGATAAAGAAAGGGAGAGAGAAACAATGTGTAAAGTTCCTACTGGTGATAGCCTCCCTATTCTCCTCTCAACGCTACCTGTTATCTATCAGGACCATTGAGAAGTAAGAGTAGGACGCATATGATGCTTGCCGGGATAAACGGGAATAACCCACATCTGAGATTGGGGATCCCATGGCAGTAGAGTGGCAGAGATATAGAAGATTCAACGAGGTTCAGGTCCGTTGGAAGTGATCTTCATTGCCGACTGGCTTTTGATTTCTCCATTCCATTTTGTTTTTGAACCACATGGTTGTGATCACCAATGGCATTCGTCGCCAAAACACGAGAAATTTTAGTGACCAAATTGATGAATTGAAACAGAAGAATGTTTTCCAAATTGTCAGTAGTGCGAAACCGAACAGGTCCGATTTACGTGTATGAGAACAACGTCTACGTGGGATGTCGTCTAAGCTGAGAGACGGAATCAGTAGATGTTGCATTCATCGTGTTCCAAAGAGTCAAGCATTCTATCGAGAGTTTTAGCAGATTGCGTCGTCGAAACATTTCCGAGGAATCCTAGAAATTCTGTGATTGGTGGCGGAACATGTCTCATCCACTTGCGTACAAAAGGCAAATTATCCATTTGTTCTAGCCAACTTCATCTAACTTTAGAGTTGAGATGGCTTAAGAATCTCGATTTCAATGTTTGTGACTAGTGTACTGAGGCTTTCCCGGTTGGACGGTCCTATTTCATTGATAGTAGCAATACCATCGGAGAATTTTGTAGATTCTGCCACGCTTTCTCCATTGGTTCATTCGCTAGACTCAGTACCTCGTAGGAGTACAATGTAGACTGATAATGTGCCCGATAAACAAGAAAGACCGCTTCCTTTTAAAAACATGACAAATGAAGTACTGAAACACAAAAACAGGGAATTTCTCCGCGTAACTGGAGGCTCAAGATTATTAGGGTCGGATCACGGCAGTGCGCAAAATAAAGTGATTGCGATCAGCAGCTGAGGGCACGGAGCAGATGAATACGAGGCCTGAAATACGGATTTGCTAAATTGCAATAGAAAAACCGCTGCACTGCTGCAGCCGTTCTCCGCATCCTAGTTCATTCAACTTAATATTCACGAACACAGAACAGGTAGCTTGCGCTCACGCATTTCGATCAAGTTGGGTGACTCTTTCGACAGCATGAACAGGATGAGATGCGGTTCAGAGTTCACGTATGCAGACTGAAAACAGACTGAACCCGCAAAATACTCATCCATGCTCCACAGCACTAACTGTTCAGGTCGTATTGCTTTCTGCATGACTGACAAAATACGGGAGGAATAAATTCACGAAATCAATAGAAGTAAATTCGTAGGTATCAAACTGCATGATACACAACAGATCTTCTAACTATATTTTTTCTGATATGGGTGAGAATATCCGAAGTATCATTCATTGGTTTTTTTCGCGATTGCAACCGCAGACATGGGGAGAGTTAGCACTGAGAATGAACCGAGGATGCACGCGTGTATTCATTCGAATATTATGAACTGTTAGTCAAACAAACCTAGGCTTACCTGGGTTTTTCCGATTCTCTCAGACCCGGCCAAATCAACATAATTGATTCGGCTCGTTTTGATTGATCCGTTCGAGTCAGACTGATCACTGATAGTCAGATGAATTGTGAAAATCGTATGCGCACGTGAAGAGCAACGATTCAAAGCATGTGGAGCCACAGCGCGGTTTAACTCACCCTAAAATAAAAGAGTTACTTTTGATCAAAAGACATTTCGTGTTTGGCGTAAATTCTTCTATTATTTCTTTTCAAGATAGCATACCGGATTATCTGAGCTTCTTAATTACTTGCCTCGATTTTCTTATAGACGTTACTGCGTCAAGCAAGGTGCTTCTCAGTAAATGAGCCCATAAAATACCCGCTTCCTTACCAGCTTGCAGTTGTCACTGCACTGTCTTACATACGAAAAGATAACTTTCTTCCATTTTTAAGTTATTAACTGGGCAAATTTTCAGTGAGAGGGTGAGAGGGAGAGAAAGACAGAGAGAAATTGTGCTGTCCAACTCACTTCAAACAAGTAGTTTAACGCCTCGTCCAAACTTTGCACCAATGGTATGGACAGTCCCTTCACCCAAACGTGACTTTTTGAATCCCCGATCGAAAGTTGTGTCTCTCGTTTGGACTGGGGTCCTCCAGTTGAAAGCAAATCGTAGAGTTGCTCATTGTAGATTTCGACGTAGGAGACTCTTGAATTAAGACAATTAACTTCAGTCAAACAAATCCATTTCCCTCAATTATTCGATCATTTTGCAAAACACATGTTTCACGTTGCTAATTTAAATGTTATGGTGAACAATTCGATATTAAATTAAATTGTAAATTCTTACTAGTTTAGCTATCACCAGCAACATTATGGTTATCAAACTGCATAAAAGCTGCTGCCTGATTCATTGTTAGAAAAACTAAACTATAGAGTTCCTACAGTAAACCTGTTTCATTTCTGTGACAAAAAATTGCGCGCTCTTTAACTGGGTGTGCTACATTTCCGCTCTGGCTACCGTTGCCTCATCATTTTAAAAGATTTTTTTTCATTTTGAGTACTGTTCGTCGCTAGTTCTGGTCGGATTTGTTCCCAGTCAAACACTGTCCCGAAATTTTCCTTCGCTTGGACTTATCTACCCACGTACATCACGGATTTCCCACTAGACCAAAAAGGTGCATTCGCGCCGGTTGGCAGGCTATTCTTAAATGTATCTCCCCGGCCAAAATGTTTGGTTACTCTCTATTTAGTACCAACATGCGCTTTCTGTTCACAAAACTACCGGATCTATTACTTGTTCTTCGTTCTGGGATACAAGTTCATACTTGTGTGATTTACATTCAGGAGTCATGGCTGAATTCACCTGTATTGGTTTAATTGTAAACCATGTAATGTTAATAATAATTTGATTGCAAAACTTGCCTTGAGAAAGACCACCCAAGGTAGTCGAAGCGTTGGCGCACTACATCTACCAACAACGCTGCGTTATTAACATTATGTCATTCACAGTTTCAACGAGGATGCTTTCAAATAACCGAGCATTCCAAACAACCTCTTACAAGTACCTCCTGTTCATTACCTTCTCTTAGACGAGTTAATACTTTAGAAGTGCCAGGACGATAATGATTGCCTGGCGTTCTCCACAAAGTTTGCTGATTTTTGGCAGTTAGTCTATGAAGTTAAATATACCCCGATCCCAAAGTAAACATAGATGGCAGGCGGAATGGTCAGTATGTCACCGACTCCCAGCAAAATCCTAAGGTTAGACCACTCAGTTAAAGGATCGAAGAAAGACCCCCAAAGCTAATCTGATGCATCGTTCGGAGAAGCCCGAGAAGTAGTAGGCCAGTGGTTTACGATGGACGATTGTTAGCGATGAGATGGGACAGCAAACCCCAAACGTTATCTCTTTTCTGCCACCAGGTACCCAGTGAGATTCGTACTACCTATGTAATGCGCACCATATATATATATATATATATATATATATATATAATAAAGCGTGGTACTCAGACGTGCATGCCTCTGTGTGACTGGGTTCGAATCTAGTCAGAATTAATGACCTTTAAAATTTGATGGACTTCAGCAAAATTATGAGACCACCTGACGATCTGGAGTAAGAATCTATAATAGGATGTTTGTTCCTGAGAGAGAATAGATTTGGTATTTTCAGAAGTATTGAAAACAAGGACTACCTGAGCGGAACATGCAGTATCCACTTCGATAAACTTGAGGCACTATCGATCAACCCTCAAAAAATGGCTAGTGAGTTCCCTCAAAATATACTTCCGGTGGATTGGCCATTTGTCCATCAACAGCACTGGATCAGGTATTTTCAAGTTAAGCACCATTATTCGCATTTCAATGATTGGCATTACATTTTTATCTAAACATTCTGTCAGATTTCTTTTTGATTTCTAATCTTTGGCATCACGTTTATTTTCGGGCAGGTGTGACAAAATAAACTTACATTTTAGTCAAGTGAGAGCTATGTTAGGAGTAATAATTGTTGCCAGAGCTTACCTAAATAAAATAAAGTAGTATAGAACAAAAATCGAGTAAACTGCACGTTGACTACACAAGTTATTTCCAAATCTCACTGATGATTTGTACTCATTAACTAAGAATCAAAATGGAAATGTGATGGATGAAACAGAACAAACATTTTTGTTGGATTTAATAAGTGCGGACATCGGAGGGGTGGATAGGGGTCTCGCTAACGTTCGTAAACGATGTCTATGTAAGCCATCATACTAATAAAATGTGAGCAATGTCAAGTGAGAGCATCCTTTGCAATTTCTTCATCGTCCCCGATGCGGTAGTGAGGTAGTCAACAATGAAAAGTAAGATGTAACACGTTGGCCTATTCAAATATTTCATCAGAACATGTAAAACATCATGGGCTGAAAAGCACGTTCACTTTCACTTATTTGATGTTTCTACGTACTTCCCAATGATAAGCACTTTCAAAAATCATATGGTTTATATTTAGGCACCTTCTTCCAAAGATGCGAGCTACAGTGGTTTAGCTATGTTCTCAGTGTACTAGAAATGTGACTCAAAAACATGCTTTCGTTAACATCGGGGTTACACTCAGGAAATTTTATCTGGAGAGCCAAATCGAAATGCAGGTTCCCCCAGATAGGTCTTACATGAATTTTCCAGAATCTTAAGGGGTCTTTGAAGTAGCCTATTGGTACGATAGGTAGGGTTTTATGGTGTATAGATTTTATTACAAGGCTCTACGCGTGCACCGCTGGCACAAGGGCCATGCATGTGTCCGACCAAGACCAGCACAGATGGTGCTGAAATGCATATTAGTGGATATTGTCGGTTAATAGCTTTCGTGAATTGGCTTAATGTTGTGAATATATGTTCAGAACGGCTTGAAACATTGCTTCAGCCATTTAATACTGTTCTGTTTTTCGTAAGCTGCGTTTTAAAATCACCGACTTTATGCTAGTCATTCTCCCAAACCGTGCTCCTAAACCGTAAACTACCTAAATAACATCAGTATTTGTACGTTACATAGACGGTAGTTGCAAGCTTTCCGTTGACCGCAATCGACTTCCCGAAAATGATGTGTATCAATAGAGAAAATGAAAGATGAAAGACTTTCAGGCAACTAAAATTGACATTTCTTTTCTCCTTAAGCAACTTAAAAGTTACTTGTGTTGAACACTCAATTCTTTACGCTTGAGAAGAATACACTGACGCACCTCACGGTTATATTGTATTTGGTCTGTTTCTCCACCTCCGAGAACAGATGTTCCAATGCCCGCGGGATTATCCCCCGATCGGCGTAGGCTTGAGAGATTCCACTCATCGTGTAAGTTTTCCCAGCTCCCGTTTGTCCATAGCATAGCAGGGTTGCTGTAAGTAAAAGGGAGGCATTATGTGGCATTATCTGAAAATCAGTCAGTAGATTATCTCATTTGAGCAGTCTTCGCGAAACTGTAGTAGCATGCGACTTTGATACTCATGCAGCGGACGTTTAATAATTAATACGCACTCACATACTGAACAATCTTATTTGTAAATTCATTAAACTGCCCCCCGGGCAACTTGCCCAAACCTCGACGTCCCTATTAATACTGACAGGTACCATGCGCCAATTAGCAGCAAGGAGCCCAGTTGATTGACCTTGCACAATACTTACTATTGCAATTTTTGTTAGTTTCCCTCCCCGGTTTATTTGAAAGTTAGGTTGCACTCCCCAATCTTGGCGCTTGGCCGCTTCGTTGCTTCTAATCGTTGGCTCACTAAACGCGTTTTGCTGAAATAGTTGTTTGATTAGCTGGTCTGCGTGGATTTTCACAGTCGATACATATTCGTTCTCTAATGTTAAAGTGGCATACAACACATATGACTACCCGTCAGTTTGGAGAAGCATAGAAACTTGAGTAATAAAAGAATACCCAGTTAACATCAAAATAAATTCAGTTCCACAACTTAGGCAGTTTTGATTACTTCCAATTTTGTGGAAGTATGAGTAACTTGTCTAGAGCACCTCGACTTGTGACGAAACGCTTCGAATCCAAATGGTATTCGCACCAATCAGGCCGAACGGCAGTCTATGAAGCCCTCGGAAATTAATTGCCATTACATTTTTGTTTCAAAATTATTCGGTTGTTTTATTCCCAAGTAGACTTCTTAGTTTGAATAGAGCTAGGTAGCGGAGGGGAGATCGACACCAAAAATTAGGTATCTGTGGTGGATTCAGATAATTTTGTTATATCCGTGGACCCAAACCAAAGAGATAATACCAAATCGTGTTTCAGAACTCATGTACTGCTTCTTTGTTAGACGTCATCTATTCCATGTATGACGCATGAATATAAGGAAACAGGCATATACTGCACTCCGCAAGACCTACATTGCTGAGCTAAAGACGATGCTCATTACCTTGACTAAAATTCCCGGAATTTGGTAGTTACCAGTAACTCTCTTGGCCAAAACAATATATGTTTGCGTACTATAACCATAGGCAGCAAAATGGTCGTGAAGAGATGGATTACATTAATTTTTATCAGCTTCTCACTGTTCACTAGCCAACCAAATGTTTTTAAAAACTAACAGTCCAAGACTATCTTCGTCCTATGACTGCTCATGAAATTATCTGCTAGGTAAACAAGTCCGAGTGAGGCACAGCATTTGCGTGGAATAGGTGCATTAAAAATTCCACATCCGGATATCTGTTTCAGTTAGGTATTGTTGACAATCAAAAGTTGGTGCTCCTCGTCTTGGTGGATTTCATTTGGTAGACATTCCAGCAAGTAATTTTGCGAAATCATGTGGATATCAGCGAAAATTTCAGTTTTATTTTTCCCAACCTGTTCCGGTTTCGGCCGATACCTCAAAGCATCATTTGCTCAAGCAAGAAAAGAATGAGCAACAGTAAAGGTTGAGAAAAAAAATGAAAAGAATGAAGAAACATGCAGAAGAAACAACAGCTCGAATGCAAGAACGCGGTGAACCGCAGGACTGAGCCGCATCAACCATTGTTTAGGAAGATCTCGTGCATCCAAACTCCGCAGTCTAATTGCACTCACACCACCCAGTTCATCGGCTAAGGTTCTCAAACGTTTTACCCATATCATCGATTGGTCACTCGAACCGCATTTCGAGCATTGTCTGCCTCGAATAACGGCGTACAAAAAGAGGTCATTATGTGAACATACACAAAACATGTCCCTATCTCCTTAATCTTTTCTGTTTAAGTTCTCGTTTTGAAGACCGGATTCCAGCACGCAGTACCTTGTACCTAACCTATCAGTCACTCACAAAGCCCTCCCTTCATATTCTACCAATACTATGAACATAACGATGTTCAAACACCAAAAATACTCACGTATCTTCTGATCTCAAATACCATATTTCTGAGCTGTAGGACAGTACAGACCTCATTGTGGCTGCGTATACTCCACCTCTGATCGTCAACAGCACAACACACCCATGCCACAGGTACCTCAAATAAACAAATCAGAATAGAACCTTCTGTTTGCGGGAAGACACTTCATCTGACATACGACCATCACGTGAGGTATAACTGCTCAAGTGCCTAAACCAATACACCTCATCCAATTGTCCATTACAAGAACAAGATTCGGCTTCCACTCAATCCAGTCTTGCAACGGCATTTGGCAATTCGAAGGCGCGAAACGCGTCTAAATAATACCTACACTATCGTTCACCAGGTCGTTAGAACCATGCAACTTGAGTCATCAATCCGTGGGACAATATAGTTTGTTCATTCCATTTCAGATAAGCTCGTGTCTGAGCAAGTATCAGTGCCATTGTTCTCACATGAGGACGGGACTATATACATAACTATCTGCTTGATGGGGTTGAAAAGAAAAGTTGGAAGATGATTATCTTAGTGAACGTCATTTCTCGTGAACTCGAGTGAAAGACTGCAGTAGGCAGGAACTCGGTTTTAACTGTTTGCCTAGGGAGTGAGTGAGATGAAATTCTTTGGTATACCTTTCGTTAGGAGTCAGCGTTACAAATTTGCGCAATCGACTGTGTTGAACATCTTTTCAAACGAAAGAAGACAGAACTTGCTTGTCTAAGGACCCTGTGTCTCTGCAGCACTTGCTGGTTCTTCGAGTTATAAATATTTTTATGATACCACGGAGGTGATATTTTGGTTGGTGCTGACGTAATCTCGGCTCAGATCTTGCATTCATTCTCGAAGTGCACGGGAAAGAACAAGAGAACAGGAGCTTGTTATTGAACATTCCGTGACCACGGGGTATTCTGCAATTCATTTTAGCTGTGGTAAAGAATCTGTTGTTTATGGTTATTGATTTTCACCTTTTAGTCTACCTTCTGCTGAAAAAGTAAACGAAGAAAATCTTTTGGTTTTATTTTATCTTTTTTGCACACAAGAATGACCAAGAACGCAACAATACTTTTATTGAGGTGTGTGAAAGTAGATCACATGTTCACAAAACCCCTAAATGGGTGCCGATGAAAATAGTGATTAAGTCTATTTTGCGTTGTCCATGTTATCCCTTAGTAATTTAACTTGGTTCTGTCTTTTCAATGAATAACCATGGAAATGTTCGTCGAAAGGTCCATCAAATGTTTAGTGATCAGAGTAGATGTTAAATCACGTGACTACAGTTGGTTTTTCTTCATGCAGGAATAATTATTCAGGTATTTTAGATGATTTACAAAGGCTGCCGATGTAGTTTATTGCCCACGGACCTGCAACAGAGACGCAGGTTTCTTCGGCTGACGGTTGAATGGTGTTAAAAACACCTAGACAACCATCATCCAATACACCTAAAATTCTATGTAAAATTTTCCAAAACCCAACCAGTCGGTGAAATGCATGTTTGAAAGTATAGTTTTTGTAAAGTATAATCTCAAGGTCTTTATTCGGGTTCCCTAAAAGCTTTCGTGGAATTCCGGCATGAATCGTATAGTGATATTCTATGAGTATGCGATTTGCAATCGGATGAATGTTTGAAGCAAATATGAACGCACAAGTTTCGAACGCGCGCTGCTTTAGATATGTAAACGTCTCATTCTAATAACTGGTAGGCAATTACCGGACGAGATTAGAATCTTAACGCCTTTTGGAGTACGCATCCTAATCGTCAGCATGGGATGTCATGCATACAATGACTAAAGGTATTCCACTGTATTTAATGCAGTTTCATGTGTCTAGTTGCTGGACAAACTACTGATGGCTTTTTTCCTCCGGCAATGCGACAGCAATGCCAACTGGACCAAAAGAGCATTAATGCACATGCTGAAATTTGCTGCATATATTTATCAACTAGTCTGCACGAAGAAGCTTGAAGTGTTTACAAATGGCAACAAAACACAATGCAGAAGATCAAATTATCCTGTCAATATTTATTCCTTTGAGTAAGCATGACAACAACTCAGCCCACATCCAGTAGTCTGTGATCTCGTGTATAAATTTCAAAAGTTTGCATTTTCAAATTTCAGTTAGACGTAAAAAGTAATCACGACCCATTCACCAACAATTTTGCATTCTTCAAAATCAAGCGGAACACCTATTTCGTTGAAATAAACGGTGATGAATTAAACACTATTGATAAGAAACAAGTGAATGGGAAGAAAATAAGTAAAAACTGCAATTTTAAGATGTCACTCGTCATCAAAATACGGGGAGTCCACTGCAGCCACTAGATTTGTACCTGTCAGATTTCCCTAAGAAGCTGTTCGATAAAACAATTTTCACTCACTTTGGGCTCTTGCAGCCGATCTGATTGCGGACAGCCTATTGCAGCTAGATACGTGTGCGCATAACTTTAGTGAGTTCACTACCTACGTAAAGAAACAGAAAGTAATCTCGCCCAAGGCAGCAAGGCATGTGAAATATTTTGCGGAACATCCTTTCTTCATTTGCAGTCTTTTATTAGAAAAAAGGGTAAAAATGTCGAGTGTTGATTTCTACGGCATCCTGGTTACCCGTGTTTCCTAGTTCAGTTATATCGGAAGATTGCTCATGAAACGCCGCCGTTTTCTGTGTACAAATGTGCAACTGTACTGTTACTGAGCACTACATTCAACTGCTGCCTTTCAGAAGCCGTTTGTTAAAAGTAATCCAGAAACGATTCGACCAACACAGAAAGGATTATTGAGATTTCTGGCACAAAATGGACCGACATTAAACGGAACCCATAATAACCATCGTTTTAGCATTCAGTGGAAACTGGATGACTAATTTTCTTTACTGTTCCATCACGTCACGTAATTTGAGTAGTTTACTTATCTTGAAAAGTGATGTTTGCATTTTACCAGGATGGACACTGAAGGCCACATCTGTTTGGCGTTTTGCCGCTACGTGCTAAGAGTAAATGAAAACAACATGAGTAATTTTGGATTAAAGAACTTTAGGTTACGGTAAATGGGGTAGAAACCTGCAACGCTTGTTCTCTGACAGGAGAAAGAAGATACCACTGCAACATTTGGATTGATCGCTAATTGCCAATTCTATAAGTCACTAAAAGTCATATCTTACAAACATTCTTGTTTTTCATCAAAATTATTGCCTTATTGTTGACTTTGCTCCAGCTGTGCATCCATCTGATTCACAAGTAAGACCAATAGGCGTATTTTGGTGGAATAAATATTTCGACTTGTGACATAAAGGTCGACAGGCTCCAGTATGCAATCTGACGTAAGATTTTGAAACGATGTCATTTCTTACGCATTATGGAAACTGGGGTTAAACTAAATATTGTAGAACTTCCATGGTGCTTTTTGCATGACCAAACAGCTGAACAATTCGACGCTCACTGATGAAAAAGCGTCAGAAATAAATGACATCTACGGTGAGAAAAATTTTACTATGGACATAAATCTCCGCAAGACATTTCAGTGACTCCGATTCTGTCAACATAGTTGATGGGCTACTTGTTTGGTCTAACTAACGTGGGAGTTTTGAGATGCAAATTAGGCAGCATCCGACACAAGGGCTTCCTAATGCCGTACAAAAACCACGTTGTGCTTTACTCAATATTTTGCAGTTGTTTGATACAAAGGAATCTCAACTAACCACGTCATTTGTTTTTTTTAAAGTAAACTACGGATGCTTGCAGCTGTCAAAATTTTGGAGGACATTTCCATAGCTGTGATGCGTACCTTCTGGATATTTTCTCACAGCGACGCGCATTGGTTCAGAGGAGTTGATGAAGTGTTGTATAAACTCACCAAATCGATTCGTGTACAAGGTAACAGCGCATAGGATAGTGATTGAGTTAAACGCTTACTTTACGTTACACTCATAAGCAATTACACTGCGCTTATTGAGTTGCAGAAATATCTTGAAGAGGCTTCGAAAATACCCTCGACGGATGTCACGCCAGAGGTGGAATAACGATAGGAGGGAGCAGTAATATTCACATTTGGTAGAAATACGCTTGCCCAGTAACCCAATTATACTGTTCTCTGGCGACGCTGATGAATTCATGTCACGTTCTAACCCTAAGCATTGGAAATATCAGTGATTATTATCATCTCCACCGTCAACGCAACTACCAGCATCTAATTTTCAGTCAACCGAAGTCGTGTCATCCACTCCATTGGCTGCGGATGAGAGATAAACCAAGTTTCAATTTATGTCAATTTACAAATTATCCTTAAGCAACCCGTTTACAAACTTGGCTGACAAACGTCAGTAAAGACGGCAGGCACTTTGCTTAATGTTTGACTAATTCTAGGTGGCAACCGGATAATACCAATAATCAAGTCCTGAAGTGTCCAACCTCGCATCCAATTACGTTATCCAGTTAAGGCAGTTCAAAGACATCGGTGCAACAAAGGACTACTCCTTTTGCCTCAGTAACTACTATCGTAAACATTGTCAAGAAGAGAAAGTGAATGTGCATGGTCTATCACGTTTCAAAGCGTTGACGGATGAAACAAGTAACTTGGTAGGAAAGGTGCGTGACACTAAGTGGCGGCAAAATTTCGTACGACCAGAGTCATCCGACGTCCATGCAAACGACCTGCTATCATGGATAATTCTGTGCGGAAATGTAGAACCATAAAAGTTGAACAAAGGGCTCAAAGGACGACATATTATAAGACAGCGAGGTAAAAGTAGCAGTTATTCACTGCTTCATTTTATTTAGTTTCATTTTCTTTCGAAAATAAACAAAAGGACTGGTAAAGACTGCGCTATGGATATGCTATACTTGCTAGCCACGAAGGATCTCACGGGTCAGCTTAATAAAGAGTGAGACTATGAAAAGTCGCTCTATGTAACGGCAAGTTTTGTCGGGTAATAATTGGTATTTATATTACTCGAGAGACAAGATTAATAAAACTATACAATATAAAGTTAAGCGCCGTTCACAATGAATTAAAGCAATGACGAGCTTTGTGCAGCCTGCTTCTTTACAGCATAACTGGCCTCCTGTGAAGTCAATTCTGGTGCTTTTGACAATTCTTTTTACTTGTCTGTTTGTCCATATTTCGTCATAAATTTGGGTTGGTTTCAATAAATTTTTCATTCTTTAAAGCATACCATTAACCTTTACATTTATTCGTTTTCACAGGAGAAAAAAAATCCAAATGCAAGCTTCTTGTTTAAAGCCAAGAGAGCATGTCAAGAAATTTAGAACAAAGTCCTAACAGTACAACCGACTGACGTTCACTTTCAACGTTACGGCGGGTAGGGCCATGTAACCGCCAATGATGCTTGCGTTTTCCTGAGCATTTGCTGCTAACGCATAGCAAAATTCCGCCTTGATATTCACTACTCAAATACTAAAATACATTCATTGATGTTTCTAGGGCTTGCAACAGTGGAAAAGGCAAAGTAACACTTTCAGCGGAATCGCCTGAAAATCGTCCCTCATGAGAAATCTTTTGATGGAAGTTAGAAAAATAGTCCCGAAATCGTCCCCAAAGGGAACAGTTTGCAGTATGTCGAGAAAATATTTCTAAAACCATTCCTAAGCCATCCCAGCAGCATTTCAGTAAGGCGCTTTTCGTTATCGAAGGGAAAAATCTGAGGAGTGAATAGTGTTTTTCCAACACTATATATTTTGCTGCCTGGGTAGGAGCTGCTTTGATTCGGGATGAATAAGCTGACCTGTTGTAAATGAAACGCTAAGTTGCCCTTAGATCACAACGACGAGTTTCGTCCTCATTACGTGCACCACGTTAAAATGGGGACATTCTTGACTTTTTCTCGTTTCACCGGGAGAGATGTCAATGAAAGTCCATTTGCTAATTCATTTAAATGGTGACGTTCTAAATCATGGCCTATTAGACACTTTCAGTGCTTTTGCTTTTGGGTCTTATTATTTAAAATCATTCAATGATAAAAAGTAAAACATGTAGCATCACAATTAGAGCGGCGAGATGGAAAATTCAGATATTTGGTTAGACAGTTGCGCACAGTTAAGTTAACTTGTAACGGCTACAGTGTAAGTATAAGTTTCTTAAACAATTTGTAATAACAAACAAACTACCGGGGATAGGAAAACGCATGTAAAATTGTGAACTAAACGTTACTAAAATAGGATTTTCTCGTTTTAACTTTATTGCTAATGTGTTTGATGAATCCCTGTCCTCATCATATGTGAATAGATATTTTGCTAAAAAATCTCTCGGGGCAAACAGTTTATTGTGATCCGCAGGAAACCGATTGCAAATGCGTTGGTTTCACGCATGATGATGGTCACTGCATTATTCTACTTTCACATTCCCGATCCATTTCATTACTATAGTCATGTTACTTCATTTGTGATAAAGGTATTCTACAACGAAAAAATTGTTCTCAGTATGAATCTTATCAACGGTTATTCATAAGTCCTGTCTATTAGATGACCTCTGCCTTGCAGTTCTTTTCGGTCGTCATCCTGTTGGATGATGAGAACAAGGATGTCTGCATCCTAAGCAAGTCTTCGCTGACGCCAGATAAAACTGCGGCTTACGTGCGTAATGTCGATGGGGCACGAATACATCGAATGGTGAGGACTCAAGCGCCAGTTCCACCAAGTACACCCCTTCGACCAGTCAAGATTATTATATACAAATGTAAGCCGTATTTGGTCACGTAATACATTTTCAAGCTTTGTACGACGAGGCCTGGCCCATTCAAAGGCAGGCCGGGGAGGACGCATTCCCATCCAGCGATGCAACAGTATGTATGGGACTGCCCATGAAAAGAATAACGTAAGCCGTTGTAAAACTAATGGTAATACACCCAGGAAACAGGAGGGAAATTTCTCTTCACAAGAAGACTCGCTGCCTAGGTGGTATGTCACCGAGCCGTCAACAACAAGTGGCACGTATTACTATATTCGCTTCATTTTTACATTATTAGGTTCGGTTAAAATAGTACTATCAACCGCGGCGCGGGACGAAACAAATTTTTAGGCCTTTGCTGGTCGTACGCTGGATTTACTGATGAAATACGACTTTTACACATATACGGTGAAATCGCCTACCAATATAGACCTATCCGGTTTTCACGAACGTGGTTGTTAGCAGTCTTATGGACTGCCTCATGCTCCCGAATGTCAACGTAAGTGCTAGTTAATGCTTGTGCTTCAAGTTCTTCCATTTTGCATCTAGTTCCCAGACCGTAAATGAGCCATACCTCGTATACGAAGTTGGCTGATCAAATTGGGTAGTGTGTCGATTACGTCGTTGTTCATATATGGTTCTTGTCAGAAAAGATCGACGTTATATATGATAATGTCATGCGTCTGTGGAGTGCTGCTAACCCGCAGCTGGATCGCTTAGAGTCCCCCGTTCACCATGGAGGACTGCCGACAATTTTCCCGTCGTCAACTGCGTAAACTCTGAGGTAAATGGACCTAACAATTGTACATGCTGAAAATCGTCGGAAGCTGGTTAGTACTTTTTCCCCATTATAAAATATAGGAGTTCATCTATGCCATTGCTTGCGGTGACACTGCTTCTCGTTACGTGCGGCAAGAGATGACTAGATTGCTAGCTAGAGACATAGCACGTGAGGTAAATAATTCTGGAACACACAAAATGTCGTTCAAAAGACAAATGTAAAGCAGCTGATCATTATGTCTACTTACACTTTATAAAATATTATAGAAGCTGTGCTGCGACAGGAAAACTTAAAAAATGCTGCTGTGTCAGCCGTAGAAGAGGCTATCGTCGCATGGTTGCAAGACAAGAAAAGAAGTGTCCGAAGATCAGTAGCACCGGTAATACACATCACTCATAAATAGTACATGTAATTTCGTTACAAAGGACATGGATTTGGACTCCATTTAGCGGTAACAGAAAACTTTCTCCATGATAAGTGAATGTGCACCCTATTCTGAACGTCGTCTTACATTGCAAAATACATAAAAAGATTTTGTCGCTACACGGATATCCATTTGTAAGTGCATCTCACCCCCTTTCTTACTTCAGTAGGTCACGCGCAAGCATTCAATACGTTCATGCAATCATTTTGTAAATCAGGAGACAAGATCAATTTCGAGTCACCTCGGCTGACTATACACGGAAAATACAAATCTTGTTCATTTGACCTCTTAAATTTAAATAAAGCTATCCAATATTGTGTGCTATTTCTTTTGGCCTTAGAATGAGGTTAGGCAGCGGGCGGCTGGGTAGAACCGGTCACAAAGGCGGACGAGCAGTCCCTTAGTTGTGTAGGTTCGATAATCGGGTGCGCTATGATTGGCCAATTTGTTGTGACCTCATTGGCTATCCCATACAAGTAACCGTGATTTCATTGGACGCATGACTAGCACGATCTCTGCCCCAGGGTGGAAAGCCAAACCCCCACAAAATATCAGTTCCACATTATTTTGTACAGCTTTTCAATGGACAAACAATGGTCGTTTTTTTGTGTGCGGACTACGTTTGTGACAGCGGGGAAGGGGAACAACATTATGCATTTGGAGATCCGGGTCGCAATTTATCTATAGAATAAGAAATGCAACGCGCCAGAATCTTGTAAAGAAGTAATATCACGATCATCTTATGCACAAATCCTGAATTAGATACCAAATTTCATCCTCATGAATAGGCGTTATTTGTAGAATTTTTCGTACAAGCCAACAGTAGATTGCAGTTCAGCAAGCAGAAGAGCAAAATTAATGTCTAGAGGATACTCAAAAGATGACCACGGGAACTCCGAAGAGTCGCAGAATTCTGTATGGGCATTGCTACTTTCCAAGCGGACTCTTCGTGTGGTTGTCCCTCACCTTGTATTCCGGAAACTCCTGCGTCAATAAGTTCCCTTCCCACAACATTATAAATCTCTTTTTGTGATATATTTAGGAAAATTTTCTCCACTTTGAATTGCCAACTTGTATGTTGACTATTTACAAGGCGATGTTTTTCATCACGATCAACCCGTACGGTTAATGTTCTCTGCATGGGAAAGGTTAACAAATAATAATTGGCCAACCTCATCTTTGTGTATATTTATTAACTTTGGTGGAAAACCAGCTGCCGAAGGTCGTATCCTCACGAAGGTCTTTGTATGGGAGGTCATTTCAAAAATCCGCCTAGCGTGTTTACCCGGACGACAGAAGGTCAGCGATCTAGTCAGCACAACCGCCCGGAAAACGTCCCGGAACGATCCCGAAGCAGTCTCAAACCGAACCCTCATAGACCCTAAAACCGATCCCAACTTAGGCACTTTGCAACAACCGGTGGCCGTTTTGTGGACAGTTTTGCAAAAACGTCGGCAAACACCCCGGTATGCATTTTGCAACATTTCACCACAAAATCTCCCAATAAAACTCACTGAGACCATTACATAAACGCCCGCCCAAGGACATCCTATGATGTGCAACGTAAATCTAGATTCGAATTAAGAACGCCCCTATTCCCCGTGTGTGCATCTGTGTACACAAATGTCCTTTTCTAGCGAAACGGTCTGCAGCAAAACATAACATCCGTAAACGTAATGAAATATAAAGCTAACTATGTACAGCAAATCCTGTGTGGACTGCAGAAATGAAACCGAACCGACCCAGGACGGATGCTGCCACTAAGTGAGGCATGAAATCCCGGGACCCTTCTACGAATTTTGATGCCTTCATGTTCACGGGAATGTTCACCTTTAAAGTAATATATTTGAATGCAAATCACTACATATTCGTAATACGAGCTCTTAGTTGAATTTCGAAATTCAGTTTTGGTATTAAAGTCCTGAAGCCGCTGCGTCGTGTTCAGCTAATTGCGGTCTCTTTTGCACATGACTTAAGTTACTCCGACGGTCGAATGAGCGTCCATATGAAGGTGCTCTCGACGAGCTTCCTTGGCTTCAAACACAGCGCATGAACTGACGTTTTATCTTTGATCATTTATCTTTTATTTCCAATATTAATTAAATAAGAGTTTACATCATTTTTCGGGAAGAGGACCGCAGACAACAGAGGGCTGTCAAGTGGGGATGCTGATCGGCGATGGGGGGATTCATACCCGAGACATCCAAGTCCCAACGCCACAATCTTGTCCGCTTGGCCACCTCCGGTCAATTTTTTCTTTTTTTTTTTAGGTTAGAAACTTGAAGATTTGTCATGCCCACACATATATGCGCATTTACAAATTATACGCTAAAATACAAGGCAAAACTGAAAACTGAGGTGCCCAACCACATTCCCAAATTCGGGAATAAGCCAATCAGCAAAGGAGCACCACGAGCGTGTCATGGGGTTTGTTGGCAAGTTTACTGGTGAATCCATGAATTGAAAATTTTGGGTTTTTTGTTCTTTTCTGAATGCTAAAGCACAAAGTTTATTAATGATTTCATAAGTTCAGCACCATAGAACATGCGACTAAATAACTTTGTGAATAAGCCATATTTGATGATTTCCCCAACGAAAGATCCCAACGTTTACAGAATTTAGGACGAAACGGTCCTTGAGGCCTCCAGGGTTTTAGCTAGCCTTACCACGCGGTTTTTCTGAGACCTAATTCTGAATGCCATTCGGTCCCTTGACTTAATGGCGACTGATTGCAACGCGTGAGTTTCACTCTTGTGATCACGGTTTTGTCATTTTTATATTAAATCTATAAGTGGGGTTCCCTGATGACTTCATGAACACGTTACGTGTGTTAAATGGTATTTTGTGAACTGTTATTTCTGAAACCAAACTTACTCGTTATATGATGTACATTGCTGTGGTTCACACGGATGGCATCCCTTGAGAATGAAATTCGCTGGTTTACGGAACTTACTTGGATGAGGGAACAATTTTTATTGGGGACTCAATTACATAACTTGCTTCTTAGATTCACGTTTAACGTGGCTTCCTGGACAACATTGCCTAATCTATTTCCCTCCGCTATTTCATTTTTGAATTTGGTTTTCCCAGATGAAGCATGCACGGTACCAATTTCTATGCAGGGTTCCGTTGTCTAAAAATCTAGTTATAAATGTTTCGGCTAGTGGTGAATCGACGAATGGCTCCGGAATGTTTGCCGACGTTTTTGCAAAACAGTCCACAAAACGACCGTCAATTGTTGCAAAGTGCCTAATTTGGGATCGATTTTGGGGTCTATGAGGGTTCGGTTTGAGACTGCTTCGGGATCGCTCCGGGGCGTTTTTCGGCCTTTTTTTGGACTGCTAACCGCACGCCACGACTAATCTTTAATCCGCTTGAAACCACTAACTGGTTTCTAGGACTCTGCCCCGTGGTCAATGTACTCCATTTGCATATAAAATCAACGTTCAGTTTCAGCTTACGGTGACTCCTTTTAGCTTCATCGCTTTCCTTCTTTTACTGTGTATGGCAGCAAACTCAAAAGAATTGCTGGCCTTTGTGCTTGTTAGGCAGTTCTCAATCATAACTATAGTTCCTCCCCTCTGTTTCGTCTGCGTCCCATCCATTAGAGGCCGAAGCTCTAAAATCTTTTTTCGTTGCTCTCTCTCTAAGTCAGCAGACAACATTCTCTTTGCTAGCTGTTGGACCTTACCCATACAATCCATATTCTCACTGTAGCAAGCATTGCTCTGGACGAAGACGCTCTAACGCTTTTCATAAAGGCAGAACACCCGCTCATTTTGTGTACCACTGCCATACAAAATCAGGCCAGCACTTATATCAACTTGTTGGTAGTCATCTGGCACAGCCAAAATGGCAGAAATTGGTGCCTAAAGGTAAACACTAAGTCAATGACTTCTGGCACGCAACTCAACAGTCCATTGCTGACTTAATCTACGTTTGTGGTCGGCACCTGATTTCTGTCTAGATTCAGTGGTAGATTCTGTTAAGCTAAACATTTAATAACTAAATCCAAAATCCCAGGACACCTTCTCCCACTGCCTTGAAATTACCTACAAGGATGAGGCATAGATTACTTATTCCGTGGGCTAAGTTATTTATACATAGAAGAGGCGGAAGCAGTGTAATCACGGAACTCTGAGGAACTCTGTTCCTGACGCCTTTTGTTGCGGATTCGCAATCGCGTACTCAAATTTCAAACATGTACTTGCTGAAGAACTGCCCGCGAATTGCAAGGCTGACCCGAATGCACGGAAGCCCGACACGCTCTGATCCATAAAGTGGCTTACTGATTCCAAAGCTTTTCTAAAAGTCCTGGTAACAGACCTTGCGTTTATCCAATTGGCGAACCGTGTCATCCAGAAACATCTAAAGATCCGTTAGAAACGACCTATTCTTGAGGAATCCGTGCTGTGCCGAGGTCAACAGCTTGCTACATACAAAACGCGAGCATAGCTGGTTCCCATTTTTTGGTTCTATGCATTTACACGACCCTGACCTGAGCATTTTGCATAAAACTCCGGTGTGTATTTTCAACAGCATAGTCATCTTCCACTTCGCCGTACTTTTCTCCACCATCGCGGGCGCTCAGAAGAGAGCCGTTACAAGCTTGCAAAAGTTTGCACAGCTGCTAGATGGATGTTAAGTGGCCCTGCCAATTTGTACTCGTTTAGCTCTCTTAAAGCATGCAGTACTTCGTCTTCACTTGTATTTAACCGTTCTAATTGAGTTGTGTCCAGATTGTGGAAAGATCAGACTGTGCTTCAAGAATGATAGTGGGGTCTCGAATCTATCCTTGTCCGCAAGAGCAAAATACCATTATTGTTTTCCAAGTTTTCCACATATTCAACGGTAGTCGTTTTGTAGTGTGTGAAAGCACAATCTATTTGGGCCAGTCTTTGCCTCCATGGACTGGCTTCTATGCAAGCCCACATCTAGCATCCCGTTGTATCGTTTGGACCTTTTCCCAATCCTGGGATGGACGGCCCCGGAACCACAGGACGTGTGACCGTTGAACTGAACCCATAACCTCCGTTTTTATGTCATCGCTTCTTCTATATCAGACTCTCATTAGGGTGGGTGGGGTTCATTCTTCGCCGTCGTTAAGAAAGTAACGTCCTTAGGTGGCTGCAATAAACCTTTTTGCATTATGGTCCACTTATTCTCTATTGATGAATTTGGTTCCTCTGGGTCCACCAGACGGTCGCTGCTGCGTACCTCAAGTTATTTTCTTCAATTCAGAAAAGCTTTTTAGCAAGTTTGGTACTTTGCATGGCATGCTTGCTACCAACATCGTTTAAAGTACGCTGTAGACAATTCTGCCCCGTGGCTTTTCTATTACTGTAGAGCAGATGTTATTTCTGTTTTCGATCATCACTGGGCTCAGTTTTGATGGTTTCTTCCCGTCTCTAAATTTAGTTACCTGTTTATCATGCGGAATCAGGGCATGAATACGGAACCCTGCCAAGAGCTCATCGCCATTGGCGCACCTGTGTGGACTTTCTTAAGTCCGGGTGATCTCAGGGAGGTTAGGGCTTCCCAGTGCTGCGAATCCCATTGACTAGCCTGTCAAGTTCAGCAGTTTCGCATAGGCACAAAACCAGCCACCCCACAAGGGAAAACTGTTCAAGCAGGCCACCTTGAAGCGAGATTCGTAGAGAAGCTCAGCAATCCACTCTATGCAGAAGGCTTTAGAGTGCAAGGTGCTGTTGCAGAAACAAGTGCCAGTAGCCCTGAACATGTTACTGGATTGACAGGGATCAACGACAGCAAGCCGTTTCCCCTATTCTGGAGGCTGTTGCTTAACGAACACAGGTAAAGAAGTGCATATCCAATGCTCGAACGGCATGCGCTGGACGGGATGGCGTGTGATATTGTCCTGATATTTCACTGAAATTGAAATGTTGTGCACGCTGCACTCCAGTGTGTTCAGTTCTGCCTTATCGTTGCGAGACACGGAGCTCCCCCGCCCAAGACATTCGACATTTTGGGGTTTCGATCCCGTATATCTACGAAGTATGAGAGGATTGGATGGAGTGACCGGGTGGGCAATGAAGTGTAAGGAATCTGATATCGGGGACCAAATCTGAGAATAGCTTGTTTCAGCGTATGAAACTTAGTAGACTACGCTGTTTGGGTCATGTGTTGCACATGACGAACACTCGTCTACCATACCGTGCTCTATTTTGGTCTCTTCTCACAGAGCGGAGGAAGCCATGTGGAGGTCAGCATGAAAAAATGCATGGAAAACTTAAGCAAAGTAGGTTTCTCATGTTATTGTGGTAGGCCCCGAATGAAATTTCAAGCATCTTGCAGCACAAGTTGAATGATATGGAGGCCATCGGTGGAAACGGCTGACTGTAGTATTATTTTCTGTCGAGTCTGAATGATAGAAAAAGGTTTTTGCCGTAAGATTGCGTTCCTCATGTTGGTTCATGAGGAATTACATTCTTTTCCATGCTGCCATATAGAATCACTCCTTCTTTCCCCTGGACACTCTCACTTTGATTGAAGTACGTATCTCGCGGGTAAATGCAGCGGTAGATGAGGCTACCCTTCCCGTTCAACTTCAATCAATGGCGATGATTCCGAGACTCGCGCAGACGAACGAAGCGTCAGAGGATCCGCCGCTGGAGCGCATGGAGCAAGCCAGTACTTGCCCCCCCCGTGCAAACATGTAAAACTCCCAGCCAGATCTGTGATGTCCATCCCCGATAAAACCCTCCGGGATAACGGCAGTTTCATGTTTTTTCAGCCAAAATTCTGTGACTGCCACGATCTCCAAACATTGAGGACCGGCAGTCAATTTCTTCCATTTAATTCCACAATTCATGCATTCGTTTACTTCGATTTATTAGCTTCCGTCTGTCGCTTAATTTATTTTAAGCATTCGCTACTCCCTGTGACCCAAGCGCACTCACAGACCAACGCTTCCGATTTTATTTCTTCCTAACTCAGCTAAAGATTCTTCGGTTTGATGGAATAACCCACTACCTTTTGGTGAACAACCGAAGGCCTGCACTGATTTCCATGTCTAGGTCCCGTTCCACAAAAAGTGAACCAGCGCCCTTGTTCTGGGGGGCAGATGTGACAGTGTGCGCGCTGTTACATTTATACTCTTTCTTTATTTTCTGCCAAACCCCGCGCTGTATTTTGAAGATATCGGAGTGGCTACGTTGCCCCTATCTACAGATTTCCAGTTGCTATTTTTGAAATTTTGAATGGACCTAGTTCCCACGCCAGTAATTACTTTGGACCACTTACCTTTCATTTATGATCGAGGTACTTCCTACCTAGCACTATCCGGATGCCAAGTATATGTGAATTCCATAGTTTAACGTCCTTGGCAACCTGTCTGGCCAAAGAACATTTGTGGCAAAGCGGAAAACATGTCTCACGCAACGTTTATCTTTCAGGAACGTATGGCTTCTAGTATATTCGAACAATACTCCGCCTGATTTACGTTTAAGTACACAGTGTTGCAATCTCGTGCGGAAGGGCTTGCTTTGGATGCCTCTCTAGTTTAGGAAGCTTGGCTGTCTGAAAACGATCGTAAGCAGCAGTCAACGCAATGGCGATTTATCCAGCACCGAAAACACAAACGCAATTACCATTGGTATATTTCGTCTAAAGGCTACTCATTTATTAGTTTTCTTATATCTTTTTGATATCTTGTGAACACGGACTCTACTGACAAGGATCATTGCCTTACAGCATGTCAAATATACCTGCATCATCATCTGCATGATTCCTGTGCATCTTTGAACTTTCCTTGCGCAGGCCTCTCGAAAACTGAGAAATATACATTCGTATTGCTGTGTTCTTTTGTGCCTAGGAGATGTTCCATGATAAAGCGAAGGGCTGGGGATG